>LPNX010233677.1:564656-585699 GCA_001517045.1 Pseudotsuga menziesii
AACCCACTGACAGAGAACCAGAAATAGCAGGAGTGCATAAGGCATTTTTGATAGCAGGAGTGCATAAGGCATTTTTGAAAATAGCCTGATTACGAGCCAGCCAGACCCCCCAGAGGACCAGCAAAGGTAATTTACGCTGTGTCTGGTTTGAAGTCCTCCACCAAGAAAGCCAGGCATCCCCAACAGTTTAAGCAATTGCTACTGTTACTATTATAAGAGATCATATTAGTTTTTATTGTAGGTGTTGGTATCATCAATCTAAACCATTAGAGCAAATTCTCTATGTTATTTGTCAAATGTATTAAAAGTCACTTTTGTCCGAGTTGAAGTTGCCAAATTCTTTTTAAACTCGGATTATTAAGTCACTTTTGTCCGAGTTGAAGTTGCCAAATTCTTTTTAAACTCGGATTATTGGTGAGTATTTTGACTTCATTTTCTTATAGTAGATACAACCCTGGACAGGGCATATCACATTGTGTTGTTATATGTAACAGAACTAAAAGTGGTCAATCAATGGTTAGTTTGAGTTCTTTGAATATTTTCAGTTCATTGTCTTGTTTGTTTGAGGCCTGCACTTTTTTATAGAAGTTATGTCAGAATGATGAAATTGAGCTTGGCATAGTTTAGCAATTGACTTTCATTAAATATTAGTTGGATTCTTGCTTCTAGTTTGTCTCCTTGGGAAAATCATCTAAAATAATGTTCAACATTTCTATGCAGCTGTATAAATTATAAAACAACTTAACATATCATATTTGGTATATTGTTGTTCAAATAAAGGAACTAAGGTCATGTGTTTTTTTTACAGAAGAAAAAAGCCTGTCCTTGTTTTTCAAATTGAATCAAAGGGCATCTAACGTGCCATCCCAGTATATGGGTTACATACCAGATCATGAGTGCTGTGAGAAAGCCAATCGGTTACATTCTGAATGGTAAGCATTCCTATTGAGTGAGTAGGGGGATTAGAGCAGAAACTGCATACA
This sequence comes from Pseudotsuga menziesii, assembly GCA_001517045.1. Classification (NCBI taxonomy): domain Eukaryota; kingdom Viridiplantae; phylum Streptophyta; class Pinopsida; order Pinales; family Pinaceae; genus Pseudotsuga; species Pseudotsuga menziesii. Next base: position 565,640 of record LPNX010233677.1, read on the forward strand.
TTTCCATCAGTAATAGTGATGTCTTTTATGACCATATAAACCGTGAACCAAGAAGATAGCTTTGCCATCTAAAGGAGTCCGCTCCTATACATATCACAAGGTGCCATAAAAGAGAGGATCCTGCACCGAGCTCAAAAGAGCATTAACCTGTCATGTGTGGTCAACTGACCATCATAAAATTCAAAATAGAATCCTGATCCCGGAGCAAAAGATAGGGCTTTTTTAGAGAGGCTGTCCGCTATCTGGTTGTGCTCACGGTATACATGGTCAAAAGACAGCTCCAAGAAGCAAGTGCATATCTTCCTCATGTCCCTGCACCAATGAGTAAGATCAGGTGGTGAGAGGGAAGCAGTACCCTTTGCCCAGTTTATGATGACAGAAGAGTCACCGAAAATCTGGATCTTGGGTAACCCCATCATTTGGGATGTATGCAGCAGGGCCCAGAGCCCAATTAATTCTGCCCTTGTATTGGTACTGTGGCCTACCCCCAAAGCAAACTCATAGGAGTGTTCCTCATTCAGATGTAAGCAGAATCCTACCCCACCGGAGTTATCAACTGCAGCACCATCAAAAAACCCACATGGGTAAGATAGCGAGGGTCCATATCCAATATCCCTAGTTTTTATTGTTTTTATAGCTGATGGACAGTAGAGATGCGAGCTAAGTGTGATCTAGTGGAGTATGCTGATAACTGAAATAGATTTCCCATCAAAGATCAATGAGTTTCTAGCTTTCCACAATGTCCACATAGCAATGAAAGGGATGTAGCAATTGCTCGAGGATTTAGAAAAAGATCCTGTCCAGGAATCCAAGAAGGAACTGATATTATCTGACAGGAGAGGAGGAGTCAAATGGAGCTGATCTGAGATGACAGAGAGAAGATTTTTCCAGAAAATATAGGAATTGAAGACGTGCTCAATATTCTCTGAGTCCTTTTTGCAGAGGACACAATAACCAAGTCTCGACCATCTTCTTTTTTGTAAATTGTCCTAGGTCAGTAGTTTGTTCCTCAACAGAAGTCAGAGAAAGCAGCAAATTTTCTTGGCAAGAGGACTGTTCCAGACAATAGCCAGTAGTCTGTTACCCCCCGGTGGGGAAGAAGCTGAAGCGATACTGTCATATATCAATTTGTCCGATACCGACCCCCTAGATCTATTGTAATACCAGGTCAGAGCATCAGGTAAATCTACAAGACGGAGGCCACAAGTTTCAAGACTTCTGGTAAAAGAATTCCAAGCTTCCTTCCAACTACCACCAACACCAAGTTCCTCGGCAGTATACCAATAATTATGAGCATCCGGGAGAGAATTGCGAGCCTGAGCAAGTGTAACAATATCCAGATCAGCCAAGTACTCACAGAGTTTTTGAGGGATTAAGTAGGAGTTGTTTATACCCACAATCGGATCGATACCAAGAAGGACATTATTGCCATTGCCAACCTGCCAAGCCAGATGTCTGCCAAGCCACGGGAGGGTGAGCAGGAAGCCTCTCCAAATAGCAAATGCTCCGCGTGTCTGAAAATTCTTGCCTTTAATCCAAGATTCGACAGAGCATCTCTTGAAATATTTGCTGAAGATAACCCTGTGCCATAAACCATCATTATGGAGCATCCACCATAAATGCTTTAGTCTAAGGGCAATGCTAAACCAGGGCAGATTCTTGATGCCCCATCCACCATGATATTTAGGCTAAGATAGCGATTGCCAGTTGGTCAAGTGGAACTGGCGCTTGTGGTCCGAAGATCCCCAGAGGTAATCAAAAGCAGGAATCCTGAGCTTGTTTAATATGGATACAGGGATATGGGCAAGGCCCATCCAGTAAACAGGAATGCTGGTTAGTACCGCTTGTACAAGAGTCAGCCGGCCACCTAATGATAGGAGTTTATGTGACCAATGTGAAATCCTATGTTCAAATCTTTTAATCAGCCAGTACCAGTCGCAAACCCTGTAGCTCAAGGGTTTAAGAAAATATCCCAGATACATAAATCCTGTAGTAATAGGCTCCATTTTATAAGGTAGAGCCTTTGATATCTCAGAACGAATATCTATATCCACATTGTTATAGAGAAAATAGGATTTGTCCAAGCTGATGTTCATCCCGGATGCCTTACAAAACTTGCTAAGAATGACGTCAAAGGCCATCCATTCAGATAAGGAACCAGTACCCAAAATGATCACATCGTCGACAAATAGGAGATGGGTAAGGGCAAAATGTGACAAGATCTTTATTCCTTTGATAAGACCATGATCTCTAGCATCAGCTATCATTAGATTGAGCCCCTCTATGACCAGTATAAAGAGTAGGGGCGAAAGGGGACAACCCTGGCGGATCCCTCGAGAGGAAGGAAAGAATTTGGATGGCGTACCATTGACGAGCACAACAAAGTTTGCAGAAGTAATGCAACCCATAATCCAGTTTACAGCAAGGAGGGGGATCCCTATCTGGATCATAATAAGTCTAATGAAGGTCCAGTTCACACGGTCGAAGGCCTTCACCAAGTCCAGTTTGAGGATAAGTGCACTAGAGTTCTTTGTCTTGACAGTGTGTAGTGCCTCCTGGACAATACCAATGGGCTCCACTATCTGTCGGTTTTTAAAAAAACCGAATTGTTCTATGGAAATGTGAGAGTCCAAGAAGGGCTTAAGTCTCACCGCAATGACTTTGGAAATCAGTTTGTAGAGTAGATTGCAAAGAGAGATGGGCCTGAAATCCACAAAGGAAGTGGGCTTATCCTTCTTAGGAATAAGGGTCAGAAAAGTAGAGTTAAGTGAGGGAGGGATACAACCCGATAACCTAGTAGAGTCCACAGCAGAGAGGAGTTCATTACTCATTAAGTCAAAGAAGTGGAGATAGAGCTCGACTGGCCAACCATCAGGTCCGGGGCTCCTATCTTTCTTGAATGAGTGTAAAGCATATTCGACCTCAGATAGTGTGACCGGTCGAGTGAGGCAAGATGCATCAGCAGGAGAGATCATAACAGGATAAAGAGAGACAACATTAAGTTGTTCTAGTAGGCATGTCTGGTTGTCGTCTTTGAACATAAGGGCAAAATGTTGCAGTCCCATATCCTTTAATTCAGAGATGTCCTCTACAACCCTACCCCCCTCATCCTTAAGAGCCCAGATGGTGTTCTGGTTTCTCTTACCTGAAGCAACAGCGTGAAAGAATTTGGTGTTAGAGTCACCTTCAAGGGCCCATTTGGTTCGGCTTTTAAGCTGCCAGGTTAATAATTGGTGATCCAAAATCTTCTTCTATTCGGATCTGAGGAGAGACAGTGAATTCTGCTCCTCTTGAGTGAGGATACCAAAGGAGGAATTGGTTAGTAAAGAGCTGATCTCCTTTTCCAGTCTCTTCATATTGGAATCCATCCGGGCACACTTATCCTTAATCCAGACCTTGACTTCATGTTTAAGAGAGCGAAGTTTTTGTGTGAGGAGATCTAGCATCGAGTCAGAGAAGGTGGGAGAAAAACTGAGCCAACACTCTGTGAACCAAGCAGAAAAATCTTGGTCTGAGAGCCAAGATCTGTTGAATTTGAAGGGGTAATTGTGGGGCCCCAAAGGTTTGTTCCATTCAAAACATACAGGAAAGTGGTCAGAAATGTCCGTGAGGTGAGTCCAAACCCTGTGGGTTAAGAGGGATGGGATCAGGGAGGAGGCTACAAAGTCTCTTGCTGATCCCATGTGCCCCAACACGACCATTCCTCCAGGTGGGTCCTCTTGAGGAGGGAGCTATATCAAGGAGATTAGCAGAATCGAAAAGACGCTTGAAGTAAGAAGCAAGGGGGTCAACCACAGCCCTAGTCCCCTAGATCTCAGAAGAGTTCATGGTAAAGTTAAGATCTCCTCCCAGTATCAGATGGGGAGAAAGAAGAAGGCCTTCCTGGTGAATCCTGTCCCAAAAGATTTCCCTATCCTTATAGGGACCATAGCAATTTATAATGTCCAAGGTGACAGCCATACCTCGGAACTTGGCCTTGACAAGAATGCCAGCAGAAGTCTCAAAAGCCCTACATCTCACCATTCTAGGGTTCCATGCAATGAGGAGACCCTCGGAGAGACCTGAGGTCATGTTATAGACACACATTGTATTCCGTATTTGTTTCGAAGATATAGATGTATGAATTTGTTTTGGTTTCAAGTGTTGGACGATGAGGGTGAAATGGATGTTCTAAAGCTTGCAATAGAGGGTAAAGCTTCGAAGCTTCTAAGATTGGTTGGTTAATGAAAAGTTATTGGTATCTATCTTGTATAAGCATTCCTTTCCACTTTTTACATTTGTGAAAACAATAAAAGGGTTTAGAGTCTCAAGCTATGTTCCTTAAACCATATACATAAGGCTGCAATGCCAGTAAAACAATCTCCTGAAAAATAAGACCAACATTCAGAAAGGCATAACCTGATAACAAGCACATAAACACACATAATATGGCTCTTGAGCAGATTCTCATTCAGTTGCATTTTGCCATTTTTGAGTTTCAAACTGTAAAATAGCCAACACAGTCTGTAACATAATTATGCAAGCTCTTTTCTACATTGCCTCTCCTGCTATCGACCAGATGGAAAGTGGAGTGAGAGGCAAGATGCTGACTTCAAGAGGTTTATTGATTTAAGAAAAATTACATAGTACTCCAACCAGGTTGTTAGCTGTATCTTATTCCTTTGCATAAACGATAGATGTTTTCTTGTTGTCCTTCCTTTGCTCCATGAGTTGGAGCAATTGCCTCTATTTTTGGACCATAATTCATTAAGATTTTCATTATGATGATGGAATGGTGGGAAAGGTCCAATCTACCCTTGTCTCATCGGATAAAGGGAGCATTCTTTGGTTAGGAATGGAAGGGAATGGGAAAGATTTGTTCCCCATAGGACAACTTGATTTCCTAGCCGATCAACTCCATTATCTGCAGATCTTTTTACATGAATGAAGTCCCACACTTAAAACCAATCATTTGCCTGAATCAACCAATACACTTTGATATTTTGAACTCAACCCTTAGGAATTCCAGAATGTTTGGAACTCTTCTCTGCACCCTTGGATTTCTCTTTGTTGTTTTCTTGTCCTGAAGCTTCCTCAAAGGTTTTGAGGACTTTTAAGAAGTTCCTAGCTTTACTAGTGCTTTCTTTACCTGACAGTAAAGTATCATCTACAGACTAAACATGTGAAAGAGACCCGGTGTTAGAAGAGATATGGAAGCCCTCAATTTGGTCACAAATTTTAGCATTTTCCAGAGCTCTTTCCAAGGTTCTTTAGCCATGACGATGAACAAAAAAATGAGACAAAGAATTCCTTCCTTAAATCCCTTGTGGATATGAACAAGTTGGTAAGCCTCCACCAATCAAAACAGCAAAAGAAGTTGCCGATATCAATTCTCTTACCCAATCCACCCATTCTTAGCTGAATGTAAAATTATGTGGATATTCCATTGGACATTCATCGATTCCCCTCCTTCTCCACAACCAAAAGCCACATCGATACCAATTCTAATATCCAGTCCCAATATGGTCTTATTTGCAATACCAATTCAGTGTGATCTACTCATATTAGTGATGCTTTTATGTCGTACCAATCTCATGTTTTGGATCAAAATTATGGGTTTTCGGTTGATCCAGACCACATCAATAACCATCTGATTTCTCATTCTCAACTGTTGATTAATGCTACTTCTAAGTTATGCCCATACCCATGGGAGCTTCTCTGACCATGCAGGTTTCTGCTAACACAAGGCCTTCATACTTATAAGGTTGTAAAATCATCAACATGCGATCAATTAATAAGAGAGTCATGCAACAATATAGTAACACCTCAAGAACTGTCTGCCTCTGCCAATTACTCTCTTTGCTCCTGCAGAGTCTCTATCCCTGCTATTGTTGAAAGACAAATTGAAAGCAACGAGTAGATTAGTGAAAACTATTCCTCTCACGCATCCTCCAGAATAGATGCATGGAGTGCTGCTCATTCCTATTCAAATATTGCAGCTGGTTTTACAGATCATGTTTATCTAGGAGTTTCTTAACAAACTCATGATTGTGAGTTGTTGGGAATTGAAATACTGGAAGATGACATGAACTGGAAGATGACATGAACAGGTATAAGTGGGGGTTGGTGATCAGCTGCGTTGCTCAAGAATTTCCAATCAAGAAGCGAATGCGAAGCCACTTCCCGCAATATTTGGAGAATGAAGTAGACCGTTAGAGATTCATGAGCCCTAACTGTGGATCCAGACAAGTTATAGTTTGGGCGCAGAACGATATGTACAATACCAATACTGTTGTTGCTTCTGATTTCTTTCATCATATCTATTTTATCATCCAAACTCGAAGTGGGTCAGGCACAATGGCTTCACAAACCATAACATTATCATTCCAAGACTCTGATAAAAGCTTGAAAAAAGAGCATAACATTGAAAAGTACAGAAGATTTAGTGCTATTCATCCAAAAGAGCAGGCACTTCTTTTAAATAATAAATTGCAGGAGTAAATGGTATTTCGTAGGCAGGTAAATGCTGGATGGATGCGCCCATATAAACCTGCCACCCCCAAAGCTTCCTGCTCTTGAAATGATGAGACACAGAAGACTATTGAGTTCTCCATTGTCACAAAACAAATTGTTTTTTGGTTTTATCCAAATATTAAAATATGTTAAGTGGATTTGTTTGATAAGCTAACTCGAAAAGCTTTAGCAGTTGGATTTCTTGGATGTCAACAAAATATTATGTCCAAAGCTAATTCATTTCGATTTTTAGATTTATGGGTAGAGTTAAAAGGGGTTAAAAAATCACATGTAAAGATTTATGAGCGGATTTGGAGAAAGTAAAAAACATCTAATAGAATTAGATTATGATTTATAAAAAATTTTAAATTTTACTGGATTTGAAAAGGATAAAAATTATAAATTTTATTGGATTTAAAAATAATAATTGAGAATAATTATTTTAGTTCTAATTATTGATATTAATATTAATAAGAGAAAAACTATTTCATTAATATTCAGATATATTGAATTTATTTTTATATTTAAAAATAATTTCATCAACCTAACCGAAAGTACATATGAATGTCTAAACAATATAATTAACAATAGTTAAAATAAAGTAGATATGATGAAGTGAAAAAGAGACTAGTAACATAGATGTTATGACTTGAGCTTCTTCTCGTCATAAGAATGTTTCATTTCATTTGCTAAAGTATTATGAAAAAATTAAAGAAATAGGTAAATTGAAGTGAGTTTTAATTTTTTTTAGAAATGTAGAAACTTTGAAGACAATATAAAGTAATGTTAACTATAATAGATTAGCTCATTATATGTGATGCCTATTGATTTTAAAGTACTTAAAAATATCAATACGAAGGTACATTGGTTTAGATTAATGAAAATAGTTAGGAACCAATTAATTTAAAGGATATATAAATCCTTGCATATGTATGTATGTATTCATTGTTGACTTTTAAAGTGACTTATTGTTGAGCCAACTTTCTACCTAATAAATATTTGTATTTGTATTTTGTTTGAAGCCATATATATAAATTATTTATAAAATTAATGACTTGATTAAGATACAAATTCTTTTAGGTAGATAGACACGCTAATAGAGGATACCATAAATAGGCATAACCCAATAAAAAATTAAAACATTCACTACAAGGAAAAGTCCATGTAGTGGAGGTTTTCAATGTTATAAGATTGGTCAAAATTTTCAAAAAAACATCTACTACAAGCTCCACCAATGGTATAAGATGTTTTAGTGGAGGTTTTTACAGGAATTTATTATAACTAAAAAATCTTGGCGGCTAGAGGCTTTAGTGGATGTTTTTTCAACGGTGCATTTTAATGAGACAAGCACATTAGTGCGCTTATAACAAAGATGCATTGATGCACTTATACCAACGAGAAGCACCGATGCACTTAGTGACTAAAGATGCACCGGTGCGCTTATACTAACGAGAAGTACTAGTGCGTTTATACAAAAGATGCATTGGTGCACCTTTACCAAAGAGGAGCATTTTTTTGGGGTCAAAACTACACTAATGCACATTGGTCATGGAGCAACAATAAATAATCATAGATGCACTTATACCAAAGATGAACACGGATGCACCTTAAACTACAATGAACATTGGTGCACCCATACTAAAAGGAACATCGATGACAACAAACAATTTGTTGTGTACAAAAACCCTGTGAACATGAAAATAAATGAAGATGATTTAATAAATACATGATTATTAAAATTACATGATTATTAAAATGTAGCGATATAATAGCTTTGATTTTGAATATTCCAAGTATTAGTTCTTACCTTGTTTATTAATGAATCTCTTATTTACAATATAAAAATGAAATGCTTGCCTCGTATTAAACAAAAAATATAATTTTGATTGTTTGAAATATATTTTTATAGTTAAAAGCATATGAAATAAGACATTAACAATAAACATAAAAAATAATATTATAAAAATGTATAATAATTAATATTGAAATGTTAAGAATTGCAATTTATAATTATGGAACACTAGTGTGCCTATAGTAAAGAAGCTATTATACCAAAGACGAGAACTTGTGCACCTTAACCAGCAATGAAAATAACTACCATACGAAATAGGAGTATTGATGACAAAAAACAATAGGTCATGTACATAATTCTTGTGAATGTGCAAAAAAACAATAGGTCATAGTGAATAATTTTTCCACACAAAAGTATTTGATACATTGGACCCCTTTTGTAGCTTTTGAGTGAGTGTCTAGATAGATAGGTCTTTCTTCCATTCTTCCCTTGTTACTACTACCCAATCGGGTTGTATAATCAAAATCGCACAAAGTAATGCCTCAACATCCTCATCTTTTATGGAGAGTGCATTTGGCACCACATTTTGGTTCCTTTTTAATAGATGATTTCAAAGTCATATCCCAACATATTGGTTATCCATTTCTTTTCTCTTCTTACTATAGTCTATGTTCCAAGAAGTATTTAAGACTATCATGATATGTTTCGACCTTGAAGTGCCCACCTATTAGGTAAGGACACCATTGCTTAAGTGCATGTAGTATTGCCATCATTTCCTTCTCATAAATGGGTTTCTGTAAGTCAAGGGGTCGTCCTTCTTGCATTAAAACAACATTGATTTCATTTCCCTATGCATTACATTCCACAATGAAGGTTTTTGTGAAGTCCGGTGTGGTCAAAACAAGAGCTTTGCACGTTTCCTCTTTAAGTTGTTCAAATGCTTGAGTTGCCTTTGGATTCCATGGAAATTCTTCCTTCTTCAATAATGTTATTAGAGGTGTTGTTATTATTCCATAGTTCCAAACAAACTTGTGGTAGTACATTGTCAAACCTTAGAATCCTCTAAGATTCTTTAAGGTTTTGGGAATTGACCATTCCATCATGGCTTTAATTTTGTTAGGGTCTACCTTGACACCTTCATGAGATACAATACGACCCAAATACTCTACCTCCTTTACCCGAAAGAAACATTTGGAAGGTTTTGCATATAGTGGTTGCTCCACTAGTAGTTGGAGAACCCTGTCAACATGTTCAACATGTTTTTCCCAACACTTGATATAGATTAGTATATCATCAAAAAATGCCAACACAAATTTTCTAAGTAAGGGATTTAAAATGGAATTCATCAAATCTTGAAATGTGGAATGTGCACCGTAAGTACAAAAGGCACGACCAAAAATTCATAATGACCTTCATGAGTTCTGAATGTTGTTTTTCGAATGTCTCCTTCCTTCATTCTAATTTGATGAGACATTGAACAAAGATCCAAATTTATGAGGTAAATTGCTCCATGTAGTTCATCTATCAATTCGTTAATGTCAAGAAGGGAAACTTATCTTTAATGGTGATATTGTCGAGCTCTTTATAATCTAGACCCATACGCAATGATCTCTCCTTCTTGTGTACCATCACAACTGATGCAGAGTAAGAACTTTGACTTGGTCTAATTATGCCAACCTCTAACATTTCTTCAACCATGTCTCAATTTCACTTTTATGGCCATAGAGGTATTTGTAAGGTTTGATGTTAGAAGGAACACTTCCTGAAATTAAGTGAATAACATAATGAAAATATCGAGTAGGTGGGAGACCTTTTGGAATATCTTCAAATTACTTGAAGTGCCTATCAATGACCCTTTGGAGATCCATGGGAATAAGAAGCTTATTTGTTTGAACATATAATGAGCATAATTGTGCAATTACACCTTGATGTCCATTTTTCAACAATTTTGTCATACCATTAGAGCTTATCACCTTGCTTGGATTCCTTGTGATACCCTTAATTCAAATTCTTTTCCTTCCCAAGATTTTTTCATGAAAAGTTCTTGAAAATTAAAAGCCACAATTCCCAATGATTGTAACCATTGATCATGTAAGACAACATCAACACCACCCATTGGGATAGTAATCATAGGACTATTCAATATATATTCCTCGATAGGTAGATTGATATTGTGGCATTTCCCTGAGCAATTGGTAGTTCTTCCATTTACAATCATTACTTGAAACTTTGGTGCTAGATATACAAAGCAATTGAGAAATTTGAGAAATTTATAGTGAATGAAATTTTGAGTACTACCAGAATCAATCAACATTGTTACCTTTTTATTTTTGATATATCCTTCAATATTGAGAGTTTGAGGAGTGCTAATTCTAGCCAATGCATGACAAGGTATGGTGGGAGTAATCTCTTCAAGAGTAATATCTTGTACTTCTTCAACTTGAGATGGTTCTTGTTCTTTTGCTTCTTCCTCTTCGTAATCTATTTAGAATAATTTCTTCTCAGCACACTCATGTCCCTTAATATACTTGATGTCATAGTTAAAGTATAGAACTTTCGCTTTTCTTTCATTTAGTTGTTGAGGTGTCAACCTTTGATGTGGGTTAGCCGAATGAACGCCATTCTCTCTATATGTGTTGTGGGCAGTTCTTCTAGTAGCCATCACCATATTTCTACTTTTAACTTTCATTGCCAACATGAAAGCCTTCTCTAAGGATGTTGGTTCGAAGAGGCATACCTCATGTTGGATGTTATCCTGCAAGGTTCCTATAAAGAGATCCAACCATTTATCATTTGATATTCTCTCCACTCTAAGACTCAAGTTTTGAAAGTGTTGAATGTGCTCACTTACTATATCCCTTTTCCTTAGATTTATCAATTGGGTAAAGAAGGAATTTCTCTTAACATCATCATGATATGATATTAATTCTTTTGTAAAAATGGACCAAGAGATAATGGAGTTCTCTTTGCATTCATAAAGCCATTGATACCACAAAAACTACTTAGGCTCTAAATATAAAGATGAAATAGGTACCTTTTGGATATTTGGCATCTGGTGTATATCAAATAATTGCTCTATCTAAAATACCCATGTTTTGGGGTCCTTACCATCAAAATTTCTCATGTCAATCTTAGGGAGTTGGATATCCCTTGGGTACCATCTCTGGTTACTTCCATTACTAGAATCAATTTCGCTTGGAATATTCTTATCCATGGAAGGTTTCTCAACATGGACCCTAACTCTATCGTCTTGAGTACCGTGGAAAACATCATCACCTGCAGGGAGATTTTCCCTTGAATTTAGTACAAGATTAGCAATATTTTTCACAATTCCGCGTGTGACACTACTTTCACCCCACCAACAGAGGTGTTTCGATTAGACCATCAAGATCTACCATTGGTGTTCTAAAACCAGGCCCTTATAATGACCTCTAATAAAAAAATTTGTTGTACAACTTTGATATGTTGACGTGTGTCCCATTTGGGTTTTCCATTGGACCTTCTTTTTGGGGATCCTTAAAAAACTCTGATGCAAAAACTCTAATGAGCTAACGTGTGTCTTCATTGGGGTTTTTGGTTGGACTTTCTTATCGCAATACCTTAAGACAAATCTGATACAAAAAATCTAAAACACCAACATGTGACCTATTAGGATTCGTTGTCGGACCTTCCCATTGGACCTTCTTTTCAAGATTCCTTAAAGAAATTCTGACACAAAACTTTGACTCGTTGACACGTGTCCTATCGAACTTTCTTTTCTTGGCACATTTTGACAACTCTGCCATGCAGATCCCAATACGATGTCAGACCAAAACTCTTGGGTTTCCTCCTGAGTGCTACTATTCTCATCTTTGATATCAAACTCCGACAACCACTCAGATTCTACCACTTGTTACCATTGTGGGGTTCAACTATTAGGGCTTCTCTCGAGTATCTTTGATCTCTCCCTTGATATCAAACTCTGACGACCACTAGGCTCTTATCACTTGTCACCGCGATGGGGTTCGATTATTGTGGTTTCTTGTAACTCTATTTTCAATTATGAACATGGGTTCCTTGCCCATGCAACTTCGGTGTTGCAACCTAGAGCTTTGATACCACTCACACCCCCTTCCATCAACTAAACAACATAGAGTGGGATATGAACAATTAAGGGTTCAAAATCAAGACCAAAGGCCACTTATGAATTCATAATAAGAATAATAGTTTGCAAAAGCATAATAAACATGAAGTATAACCACAATGGAATAAATCTCATTCTAGACACATAAATACAAACATTTACCAACATAATACATCATAGGAATTAACATACTTCATTACACATCAACAACAACATATAATATCAAATACAAATAAACATCGATATGGAACAAAGATCTAAGCAACCAATTGTGTAATTGTAATTTTCCACTGAATGTAAGGTACTCTGTCCAACTTATACTATTTATGCCGAGAGTCCATCCCCAAGCCGAGCTATGAGCCCACCATGACGAAGGAAACATCTACATGATTCAATATCTCGGCCCACAACCCTTTCTTCTCTCCATGCTCAACTAAATGCTCATATAGATCCCTACACTAGTCTCACTTAGCTGGCATACCCTTGTCTCCACAATACCTACCCCACAAAACACCTTCAAGGCTCAGGCGTCCCCTTCACCAATCAAGGTCCATCGGGTGATCCATCTTGCCAAGTGCTTCTAATATGTGCATAGAAAGAATCCAACCAATTGCATAAGGTTGGAGATCTACCTGTATCTTTCATTTTGTATCGTCTCATTTCGTTAAGTGTCGCAAGTACTAAAATAAAGGATCGAGAGATGACATTACAACCAAGAAATCAGATGTAAGCCTTGTCTTCAAGAAAGCTTTGAGGACAAATCTTCCCTTGAGGAAAAGACAATGTAATGAACAAAATATATAAATAATTAGATATTAATAAACATTAATAATTAAATAAACTAATGCTTAATAAAGAGGTATTAGGCATAAAGAGGTAGCATAGTGGTAAGATGGAAGTGTTTGTCTATAAGAATGCATATATTAATGTATTGCAGCATAGTGGTGAGAGGGATATATACTCTAGTTTAGTGGTGAAAGGTTTGCATATTGTAGCATAGTGGTGAGATGGATGTATGCTCTAGTTTAGCAGTGAAAGTTTTGCAAAATGATCCTTCTCAACTCTTTGTAGAACCAGAGTTACACAAATCTATATTGATAATATGTTAATCTTGAACATCAAGATCTTTTTAGCTATGCTTTTATTACACTGAAGGTGTTATTTAAGGGACGAATCTACTCAGGCTTTCGTCGTCTGTCAATAGCCAATGACGAGCAACCCCTGTATTTATTAAAATTAAAAAAAAAAACACCGCCTACAAAAAAAACGTTGGCGGTCTTCTCCTTCACGGCCTACGTACCACCGCACAGCCTTGGTCTTCTCCTTCACCGCCTACGTACCGCCACATAGCCCTTTGAACATCTTTGTGGAAACCCGAAAATATGATTGGAGAGTACTATACTTCTGGTATGATTTCAGCAGCATCTTTTCCTCTCCTAAGTAATCTTGGGTGCGCTCGCCCCTTGACGTTACGCAGAGTCATCTCGCTCCTGATAATGGGTATTTTTATTTTTATTTTGAGGAACTATCTACTTTCCCCATTTATATTGCACTTAAATTAAACCACAAATAATCACGAAATCATCTTTGTGAAAATCGTGTGCCTCCTCCATTGAGGAGCCATGGCCGCCATCATGGTGGTGATGGCGAGAACTTACCACCAGTAAAGTTGTTCCTAGAACTACAACAATGGCTATCAGGGCAGGACTGATGGTGATGGTGATGGTGGTGGTGGCGTAGTTGTGCTTGGTGGGTCCTTTACTTACGGCTGCATCTCGTGAGGCTCCCCATCCAAACTCATATCTATCTGCTGAAATTTCCTTTGGACGAGATTGCTCTCGAGCCAAAATCACGACGAATTTCTTTAACAGATCTACCTCAAACCTATAAATTTGTTGAAAATACATAGATGTAATTAGTTACTATGTTTGTGGAGAATGAAGTATAATAAACCCACTGCAAAATCATAAATAACGCCACTACAAATTCAGAGTGATTTGATGTAACTACACAAAATATATGAGAAAACTGCAAATCACCTCAGGGAAAGCGTATTCATGGTGTGCTAAGCTCTGCAAAATGATGGAATAGCCTACCCATTAGGAAAATAGAGAAAACTGCAAATCACCTCAGAGAAAGTGTATTCATGGTGTGCTAATGATGGAATAGCCTACCCATTAGGAAAATAGACTCCATGAGTACAATTTTCATGAGTTTTAGAGCTTGTTAACGTAAAATCTACACATTCTAAACTTCAAAATCCATAAATCGAACAGATATTGAATGACAGACACCTAGCGCCAGGACTTCCAAATGTTATGGATTTCTTAACTGAAATTGAATGACAGACGCCTAGCTCCGGGACTTTTATGGATTTCTTAACTGATATTTTACCCCTAGCCGGGGACTGCCAAATGTTATGGTTTTCTCAACTGATATTACGCCTAGGCCCGGGACTACCAAATGTTATGGATTTCTTAATTGATATTGAATGACAGACGCCCAAATGTTATGGATTTCTTCTTTCAGGATTTTGACTATAAAAGCCCTAGATTAGAAAGCAACTCGAACCTAACCCGCCATATTCAGCCATATTTATAAAAAACATTATTGTAAAATACTCAAACTATGTTCAAATTGAACATGGTCTATATTTTTTCAAATTATAAAAATATTGGTAATAATTTTATTCCATCATAGGTTTCATTTCAATTTTCACCCGGCCGGACTACCGAGTATAGGGATTTGGTGAATACCGATGTTACTGCTGGCAAATCGAGAGTTCCCGCTAGCAAATAGATAATCCAGGTAGCTGCAGGATACTTCCAGTGTGAACGGAACGACTATGTAAACCGAACGGCCAGCTTGTGACGAGGTAGGTGGACCATTGTTCGTAAGGCCAAGAACAACATGCATGAGTAAAGGACACTCAATTAAAATCGTCTGGCGAAATAGCTTAGAGTTTTAGGCGTGGAAAATAGGGTAACCATATCCTACCCCATACCTTAAACAGATCCACATTCATGTCCACCTTGAAATTGGGCAAATTAACAGGGAATCAAAAGTGGACACCCAATGCCGGTTAATCATGCTACAGTGACGCAATGTTCAGATGTATGTGATTACATTGGAATAACTTATCGACTCGACCATTTGCATCAATTGGACGACCATGGCTCCATTTAGGCGGCGGTGGTGCACTAATTGGATGACCAGGGCTCAATTTAGGCGGTGGCGGTGCTATGCTGGGCATCGGATTGGTGCAAATGGTCGGGTCGATAGGTTATTCCGATTACATTGAGGTCGTGGACTAAATATTTAAGCGGTTGAAGGATCATTTCGTAAACGACACTGGAAATTATGGAAGGGTGAATATTAAGATGTGGAAGCACTTTTAACTCATTATTGTTTGATATAAATTCAGTGTTTTAAGTATCTAGCCATGAATCAATGAGTAATCTGAATCCTTTTTTCAAGTTTTCGCTTTAAATCTTTATATTTATTGATCCGTAGGACCTCAACTTTAGTGCATCAAAAGTTTGTTGTAAAAGAATGCATGCAACAGATTAATTATTGGACAGTATTTGCAGAAATTAAATGCTCAGAACAGGAATGAAAACAAGACTGATAACAAATGCCAAGCAGAAAAACACAGAACCCAAAATCACAGACAGAAATTGATAACGGAGTTCACCCCCTCCACGGGGCTACGTCTCCGGGTCCCTCTCCAATGGGAACCGATCCAATTAATTCTTTTAAAAATGGTACAAATGGTTCTGGACTCTGCAAATCAGTTCAACGGTATGGGCAAAATCCTCCAAGACCTCTTCTATGAACCATGTACCATATTGGATCTTTCAGAGGAATAATCCGCCAGATCAATCCTCCCCATTGAAGAGCTTTTGGACCACCAAAAGCTTGAATTATTCTGCAAGTAAGTGAGGGTAAAGTTCCCTCACTTTACCAATCTCCATCCATCTCACTTTGCTAGGATGCCTTCCTTTCAGCCCCACTCGAAGGTACTCAGCATTCCCCCTTCGTGAAGTTCTTACATTTCTGTCAAGAATAACATCATCCTGCAAATCTCTCATATATTCAGGTGCCAAATCATCTATGGAAGGAATCTGTATGTTCATTTCCTCATCCCTGATCATAGGAGGCTCATACAATTTAAGATTCTCAACATTGACAACTGAATAAATTTGCATGTATGGAGGTAAATTCAAGCGAAAAGCATTAGTACCGATCTTTTCCAAGATCTCAAAAGGACCATACCTGATAGGTTTAAGCTTCTTACCTTCACCTTTCATCCTTTCTTTGGTGATATGTAACCAAACTCTGTCACCTACCTGAAATTGATGATCGACTCGATGCTTGTCATGCCTGGCTCTTCTCCAACTGTTCTTGAACTGCCTGCTGCACTGCTTGGATTCTCTGAACGAACTTTAAAGCTTTATCTGCATCCTGATGTCCATCCACTGCATCTTTGCCAAAAGAGAAGTCCATTGGTGTTTTTGGCAGATAACCAAAACAAGTTTCAAAAGAAGATCTTTTCATGGAAGAATGAACTGCATGATTGTAAGCATGCTGTATATACTGCAACTGCTCATCCCAAAGTTTAGGTTGCCTACTACAATATCCTCTGAGCAGCTGAACCACTGTTCTGTTCACTACCTCTATTTGCCCATCGGTCTATGGATGAAAAGCTGTACTTTTCTTCAGTTTAGTGTCCATAAGCTCCCATAAAGTTGACCAGAATTTTCCCAAGAACCGGGAATCTCGATCAGATATAATAGATATGGGCAGCCCAAAATGTACCCAAACATTTTGAAAGAATAAAAGAGCTGTCTGTTCAGCAGTGATCTGCTTGTTACATGGCATTAAGATACACATTTTGCTGAACCTATCCACAACAACATATAGGTAATCATGCCCTTTTCTGGACATAGGTAGTCCCCCTACAAAGTCCATAGAAATGCTTTCCCAAGGACGAGAAGAAACTAGAAGAGGAGTGTACAAACCCAATTTCCTATTGCTAGGCTTACTTGTTGCACACATAACACAACCCCTTATATATTTAGCTACAGTTTCTTGCATTTGAGGCCAATAACAATGATTCTGCAATACATACAATGTTTTGCTTACACCAAAATGTCCTGCAATCAATGAACTATGTGCCTCTCGGATCACATGCACTCTTTCTTTCTTTGGAATACAGAGTTTACTGAGATGATACAAGAGCTGTTCATGCACAAAATAGTTCTCTTCCTGTTTACCATGTATTAGTGATGCATATACTTCCTTAAAATATTTATCTTCTGCATACTGTTCAATATAACTTTCATGTGTTAATGAACCGTTTTGAAGAATGATTGAAGCATTTGTAGGTGGCCTTGATAACATGTCTGCTACTTTATTATGAATTCCCTTTTTGTACTTGATTACAAGATGAAACTGTTGTAAGAACCCCATCCATCTTAAATGCCTACTTTGTTGTATTTTAGTTTGGGATTGTAAATATTGAAGTGGCTGATGATCAGTATGTATGACTGTCTCTTTTCCCATGATATAATGTTTCCACTTCTTCACACTCTGTACTAAAGCATACAATTCTTTGTCATAGGTCGGATAGTTACTTACCGTAGTAGAGAATGTTTCTGAATGGTAACAGACCGGCTTCCTTCCTTGCATCAAAACTGCTCCCATGGAAAACCCGCTGGCATCGGTTTCGATCTCAAATGGCTGCTGCAAATATGGCAATGTCAGAACTGGTGTTGTGCTAATCTTTTCCTTCAAAGTGTCGAAGGCTCTCTGATGCTTGCCTCCCCACTGGAAAGTTTCTTTAATGCTTGTCCACGCATGTAAAGGAGCAGCAATGGAAGAAAACCCAGAAATGAATTTCCTCCAATACTGAACCGCACCCAGAAAAATTCTGATTTCAATAACGGTGTTAGGCCGTGGCCAGTTTACAATGACAGCAACCTTGGCTGGGTCCACTCGCAGGTGGCCTCCACCAATGATATGGCCTAGATATACTAAAGAAGTTTTAGCAAATTCACATTTAGACATTTTTACATAAAGCTTTTCCTTTCTCAGTACATCTAATTTTTTTTCACATGTACAACATGCTCTTCCCAAGTTTTGCTAAACACAAGGATATCATCTAGATATACAATTACAAAATCATCAATGAATGAACGAAAGACATCATTCATGACCCACATGAAAGTAGCACGTGCGTTACACAGCCCAAAAGGCATCACAAGCCATTCATACAAACCCTGTTTTGTTTTAAAAGCTGTTTTCCAAGCATCATGCTCAGCATCACGGATTTGATGATACCCACTACGCAGATCCAATTTTGTAAAGTAAGTTGCATGTTTCAATTGATCAAGAAAATCATCAATACGAGGAAGAGGATACCTGTTTTTAATGGTGATTTTGTTAAGGGCCCTGTAGTCGATACACATCCTCCACGACCCATCCTTCTTTGGAACCAAGACTATGGGAGAGCCACAAGGAGAAGTGCTGGGCCGAATGACCCCCTTCTCAATCAGCTCTTGAACCTGCTTCTTGATTTCCTCGTTATGCATTACATACATCCGGTACATGGCTATGTTCGAGAGTGGCACATCCTGCTGCAAATGTATCTCATGCTGAATCTCTCTCTTATGCGGTAACCCCTTCGGATCTTGAAACAAATCATCATACTCAGAAATGATGTTAATTAGTTTAGATTTATGCTTAGGGTCACATTCTTCAAAAGATTTAGAGACTTCATCATTTTTCCTCTTAACCATCATCAACACAAAGTTCTTACCAGCATTTACCAACCTCTTCATTTGTCCTGCAGAGACTATTGCTAGATTGGTTTTTATCTTATGTGCTCGTACAATATATTCCATACCTTCTTTAAAAAGATGATACTTATTCTGCTCTCTATAAAAGACTGCTTTCCGGTCATACAAATATGGACTCCCAAGTACAATCCCGCAAATGTCAAGTGGTACTACATCCAATTCTACCTCATCCCTAAACTTTTCAGTAATTGCAAATTTTAATACACATTTCCTTGTAACTTGCAATCGTGTACCATTAGTAACCCAACCTAGAGGATAGGGCTTTTCATGAGGCACAGTAACTAAATGCAATTTCTTAACCACTTCTTCTGATATCAAATTTACTTGTGAACCACTATCAAACAATGTATCAATCTTTGTGTGATTTGCAATGACACGAACATGAAACAGTGCACTTCTATCTTTATCATTTTGCTTAGAAGTAGATGGCAGACTTGTACTTGCACTAGAACTTGATTTTTCATCAATGGGAAGTGAGATACTTTTATCCTTACTTTGGATTCCGACAGCTGTAACCTTTGTTTCATCACCTGAGTCGGATCCCAAGTCTTGAATAGCTGCTGCAGTAGCTTTCGCTTTTCCTTTGTCTTTGTTTCCTCCGTACTTCTTTGGCCTTAACTCTGGATGAAGTTTCCAACACTTAGAGACATCCTGTCCCTTCTGACAATGCGAACATGTAGGCTTTTCACCTTTTTTCTTAACAGTAGCCATCTTCTTTTTCCCCTTATCTTTACCTTTTGATTTGCTGTCAAATTTAAATGACTTCTTCACAAAATTATCATTAGCATGCTTA
>LPNX010233677.1:585860-621809 GCA_001517045.1 Pseudotsuga menziesii
TGGGACTTGCATTATGAGAAGTATGAGAAGAAGAAAAAGTCTGTGTAGTTTCAGGAGGATCACCATCACCTCCTACTCCTTTACCCTTTTCTTCCGGCTTCACTTCTGCATCTCTGGATGAAGATCCTTCTTCTTTCTTTTTCCTTTCTGCTCGCTCTTCGAGTAGAAGTTCCATCATGGCTTTCATGCTCATAAAAGCCTCTAGAAACTCAGTTTCAGACATAACAAGTTTTTCCCGTTCAGTATGTCCTTCTTCTTCCCCTCGTGGAGAAGACATGGTTCTTGAGAATGTTCTCCTGGAGCCAATCTCAGGATCTCCTTCAACTAATTCTCCTTCACCAAGCTTTAACCTGGACCTGGTAAGCATTCACAAACTTGCACAACAGTCAACCAGCTCTGATACCAAATATGATCCGTAGGACCTCAACTTTAGTGCATCAAAAGTTTGTTGTAAAAGAATGCATGCAACAGATTAATTATTGGACAGTATTTGCAGAAATTAAATGCTCAGAATAGGAATGAAAACAAGACTGATAACAAATGCCAAGCAGAAAAACACAGAACCCAAAATCACAGACATAAATTGATAACGGAGTTCACCCCCTCCACTGGGCTACGTCTCCGGGTCCCTCTCCAATGGGAACCGATCCAATTAATTCTTTTAAAAATGGTACAAATGGTTCTGGACTCTGCAAATCAGTTCAGCAGTATGGGCAAAAGTCTCCAAGACCTCTTCTATGAACCATGTACCATATTGGATCTTTCAGAGGAATAATCCGCCGGATCATTTATGTTAACTTTTTTTGTTTTAGATTATATAATATTTAACTTTTCCCACCTTTATAGGATGCCTTGCTCTTAGATTTGAAATAGCTCTTATTTCCTTCATAAAAATACATGTCAACTCATTTTCATTTTCATGCTAAATGAATTTTTGGTTCTATGCTATAAGTAATAAATAGGTTAACATAGGTTAACACATAGATCTCCTTCATTATATAAGTAATATAACAGAGAGATCGCCTTCATTATATATGAGAAAATTTAAATCTGTGTAACATTAATATTAATAGATCTCCGAAGGATTGTAAGTATAAAGTAGAGTTTGCAACTTTTTTAAATTTCATGTTCCAATTTATAATTTATATATCACTTTGTGATCATAGCTTGAAGATGAAATTTTAGTTATTTTGTTGATTCTCTTAAGGGTAAGGAATGGAATAATCTATGAGATAGGAAAATTGTTTCAACTTATGAGGTATGTTGGCAAATACATTAACATTATATTACATTGACAAATATATCTACATAGCTATTGTCACGAACCTCTAAATTCATGGTTTTGGGATCTGCAAGGAGCGAAGGGCACCATGTCTTTTCCTGCCCCCCCAAGCTACAATATGTGCGCAAATAAGGGTTGACTTCTGCATCCAATAAGTCATAAAAATTGGACAACAAGCTACTAATAGACATCCTGACTATATACTATATATATGGACATCTTGACTATATACTATCGATTTTCAATACTAAGATTGACTCGGGATATTAAAAACTCGGAACAAAATATTTTCTTCACTTGTCAACCTTATTTGGCCATTCAATGATCTTCAATACATGAGATTATAAGAGGACCCACGGGAATGGCCAATAAGAAAAATGGTGTCGCTTGTGCAAATTATGATGTGTAGAACTTTTGATGTCTCGCATAGTTCAAGTTTCAATTTCAAAGGTATAGTCTCCCCACGTCCACGTCGGGTTTCAGTTTCAAAGGTATAGTTCCTCCACGTCCAGAGGTTTCAAGTTTCTGTGAAGCTACCTAAAACTTGGAAAACTCCTAAAACTATGCCCTTTGGATTTTTGGACTTTTTTGCTTTGTAAGATTCCGTTGACATTCAAAGGATCGAGGTGAAAACACTGACTTATTTACCGAATGTTTTTCAAATTTAAAAACTTTATGTACAAAAGCCTTTTAGAGGAAACTTATTTTCACTTATGTGGCGATTTAGAAGTTTGATGTAACTTATTTTCACTTATTTTCCTAGACTTGCTTTCATCACATAAACTTATATTATCTATACACAACTTTCTCTCATTTTTTGAAACATATCAAAATTATCTTCGGTGTTTCATTCCCCCCCTCCAAATAGGATTTTTGGAAGTTTTAGGTAGCTTTAGAGAACCTCGAAACCCCTAGACGTGGAGGAACTATACCTTTGAAACTGAGACCTAGCCTGGATGCCAAGAGACAATATCTTTGAAATTGAAACTTGAACTATGTGAGACATCAAAATTTATGCACATCATAATTTGCACAAGCGACACCATAAGTTTCCTGTAGATCATTCACGTGGGTCCTCTTATAATCTCATGCATTGAAGATCATTGAATGGCCAAATAAGGTTGACAGGTGAAGGAAATATTTTGTTTCAAGTTTTTAATATCCCAAGTCAATCTTCGTGTTGAATATCGATAGTATATAGTCAAGATGTCCATTAGTAGCTTGTTGCTTAATTTTCTTGATGTAATGGATGTATAAGCCAACCCCTTTCTACACACATATTGTAGCCCAGGAGCACAAGTTTTGACAGACGTAACAATTCCATTGAATTTCTTTTTACCTTTTCTCAAGTCACACATAATTACATGACCAAAACATACACATAGATCCCAATAACACTTGACTCCGCGCATGAAGGGTGGGTTCAGTTTTTTTAACTTATAAAAATGTACATTTATAAAATAAAGGAGATCCTAATACCATCAATTATACTTTAAGGAGCCATGGCTACCATCATGGTGGTGCGCCTCTTCCGTTGGGCTGTCATGGCTTGGCCGCCATCATGGTGGTGATGGCGAGAAGGAAAATGCAATGAATGGGGAAGCAGATGAATGTGTTGCTCCAGAAATGGCAGATAGATTTTTTCAAATCCCAACGCCACAGAGATACCAATGGCACAATTCAGAAGAGGAAGCGATAGACTAGGAAAGTTGGGTGTCTCTGAAAGTTATATATTGCTTGATAAATTGAACAAAATCAGAGTGGCTTTAAAAGTTTGCATAGAGCGCAAGGACACTTGATATCGTCCAAATTAAAACCGAAAGCCTGACGATAAGTACCCATATAACTTTTATTCAGACCAAATATGGTTGGGAAACTCTGCAATACACATAGTAATTCAAAATCTTGTAGAAATAACTGTATGAAGAATCCAATCAGCTTTCTGAGCATAATAATAACAAATGTGAACAATGGCCTGAACATCCTCATATTCAAGTTCTAAATATGACCTTGGAGTTTGCAACCCTCCATGTATCTTGTGTGAGAAATAATTCTTTTCCTCGGCAAAGCTGGGTGCTTGCCTCACACAGAGTTTCAAATTTCCAGGTACTCACATTCCAATTCCAAATCCCCAGGTGGTTTCATCGATTATTGAAAGCATCAAATTGAAGAGTGATAGCCCCTTGAAAATCCAAGGATTCTGGCTAAGGAGGGAGTAGGCAACGAGCATATTCAAATGTAATAGAAAATGAACATATGACCACCTCTTTAACCTGAACAAAGAAAGAAATCTTAGCCTATTTAGTAGTTTTCCAGCAAATCCTTGCTGCATAAACTTCAAAATCGTTTGATATTCCACATAAGGCTTCAGATAAGCATATTGCTTATTATGAATTAGTACTTGAGCCGACATTTCTTCTGGCGCCAAGCTCATATTTAGATCATCGCCTACTAGTCTGATCCTTTCCATATTATTTAAGGGAAGCCCGACATACATGTTTATCCCTTAGAAGAATACTAGCGTATACATTAGAGATCTGTATTCTCTTTCCAATTTGTTTTAGTTCAAACTTATTGAATATTCAGTGTTGGGTTGTGAAAGAGCGCTTGAGTTCTAACTTTGATGGATCATAATTAGTTCATAACTAGTGCAAAGTACCTCGTAACTGCTATGCTATTGCTAATTCACAGTTACATGGTTCTCGATGCCAGTGGAGGTGACAAATGTAAAAGAACATGGTAGGTGCTACTTCTTAAGCCGTGTGACTTGGATGCTTAACAAAGACCATCTGGCCTCTGTCACAATTTTTAATGATTTCTTATGCTTTGTCCATGCGACCTATGACACATTTTTAAATAAATTCGTATGATTTGCCACAACATGGCAGCCTTATTTTGATATTTGGGCATTGATTAAGCAAACACTTGTTTTTACTTTGGTACATTTTTACTCTTACTATAAGTAATGGATTTCAGGAATCCAGTCAACTTGCTATATGTTATCGTAAAAAAATTTCAATCCTTGGTCATCAGCCATTGTAAAACTGATCATTGGAAATTGTAAAACTGATAAGGCGCTGCATATTTCTTGGATGAGATCCATACTTATTAGTCTCTGAGGTCAATGTGAAACACGCCATGTAGAAGTCATACCCCTAAAATGAGGAAATGGAACATAGAAGAAAACTTTAATATGTTGTAAAATAAGAGAAAGGTGTGTGTATATACATAACATAATTTTATGTGTTGAAAGCAAGTCTAACTAATTTATGTAGTCACAATAGTTGATGAAATTGAAAGGAAAACTCTATTGCAAGTACCAATAAGCAATAAATAGAAATCCATGTAAAGAATGACAAGTAAAATGAAATGTACATCATCAATTGATAAATGTAATTTTAGTAAACAGTGCATGATCAGATTCCAATTATGACAAACAAGAAAATGTCGAAATTATATAACATGTAACCTTCTTCCTTAAATATTGAACATTAAAAATATATTTATTTTATTTTAGTGTGAAATGTATATTTGAGATAGCATTACAAAATGATGACATCTAAAGTTAATATACTTGAACTTTCTATAAGTATATTAACTTTGCAAGTCTTACCTCATTCGTATGTCATCATTTGTAATGCTATCTTGAAATTTATGCATTACAAGATATACAAATATATATTTGCATAGCATTCTTGGCCTTCATGATATCAAAATACATGGTATGAAAAAACCATGTATTTTGATACCATTGTTTCCCCAGCAAGTAAGTAAATCGGCATTTTCTAGAGGAAGAAATTATAACACAAATTAAAGTTTTCAAATGTTCAATATGTTTTTAAATATATATCTTTAATAGTCTTATGCAAAATCATTTTTTAATATTAATAATTTGGAACTTCCTTGTTGCCCAAATCGTATCATATACCATGTTTCAAATATAAAGTTGCACTTCTACTTTCATTGCTTCTTGCGAAAATTTTGCTTAGACAAGAGACCCAGAATCAAATTTTCAAGCCTCTTTGCACCTGGACCAGGCTTAAGAACAATTATATCACCCATGACTGAACAAGGATCACTTCCATCATCTCTATTTCCTATACACCAACCACCAGGAACAAAACTCCCATTTGTCCGACCGAGGAGATATTTGTCTATCTTATCAAGTACGGGATCCATTCTATCAAACGTCCTTGCAAAACGAGCATTGCTTTCATTCATCTATTCGAAATCCTTTAGACCAAGAGAGTGAGGATGATGCTTTGGTGGAGTGTCCCATGATATATAATGCAAGTGATGATTGAAAGTAGTGATATGAAACTCTTGAGCATTGCAAATGACCATGTGAAAATATCTCTTTGGAGAAGAAACGAAATTCACATAATACATTAGAATTGGTCTAGGAAGATTATCCCAATCCCAGATACACATCTTTCTCTTGTTTTACAACATATTAAAGTTTTCTTCGATGTTTCATTTCCCCGTTTTAGAGGTATGTTAGTTTAGTTATGCTTTTATTTTGACATTCTACTTTGTAGACCCTCAATCTCTCTTAGGTGGCTAACTTAATAAAACATATTTTTTTTGAAAATGACTTCATAATAAAGTTTGAACCAATGACTTGAAATAATGAATGGATGGTTGGATAGTGAGCCTACCACTTTCAAGTTAGGGGGATAAATTTATAACCAATGACTTAAAGAGCTTATAGCTTTCCAGTGGATAATTTAATAAAGCAACTTTTAAAGAAAGGAAAAAAAAAGAAAACAACACCATCATAAAATTTGAACATAAAATACTAACTGCTATACATCTCATAACTAAAAACTCAAGAAAATTTAGACTGAATCTAAAAAATAGAATTGAAATGGATCCAAAGTCAAACCTATGCAGGACTCAAAATCAAAGTCCAAAATGGCAGCTTGACTGTTGATATTTCGTCAATGTACAGCTTGTGGTAGTAATGCACATAATGGGCTTGGTCTAATGCTCTTTCCATCGCTCCTCTCGGTTCTGAATATAATTTGTTCATATATACTGCAAACAGCAGCCCATTTGAAGACCATTCAGAGCGCAAGCACAGTCACAGTAGCTGCAAGCGCAATGGATTCTACATCAGCCTCGTATTAACCTGTCCCTTATGATCTTGATCGACTGTAATAACAATAATAAGCTATGTTTGCAGCCTTCATAATTTGTTCCTTACTAATTTTTGTTTTGTGTGTAATTTGAAAACTAATTGACAGGGGAACGAGGAGAATGATGGCGTTTTTGATGCATATGGTAGCAGTAACTGCATTATTCAGTAATCTGTCCTTGCAGTGTGCCGTGGAAAC
Source organism: Pseudotsuga menziesii (assembly GCA_001517045.1). Classification (NCBI taxonomy): domain Eukaryota; kingdom Viridiplantae; phylum Streptophyta; class Pinopsida; order Pinales; family Pinaceae; genus Pseudotsuga; species Pseudotsuga menziesii. Next base: position 592,479 of record LPNX010233677.1, read on the forward strand.
AGAGCGCCCAGATGTGTTAGATGCAGAGGGGCATCCTGTGGTGGTAGGCAGAGAATATTACATTCTGCCAGCTGTTGCTGGCAGTGGAGGTGGGCTGGAACTGAAGATGCGCGTGAAAAACAGCTGCCCAATGTATGTGACGCAAGAGAATTCTGAGACATCGAGAGGAGTTCCTCTAGTGCTGAAGCCCTCTAGTGCTCAAGGTCAGAATGGAAAGTACTGTTCGTCCAAATTCGTGCAAGAGCACGCCAAAATGAATGTTAAAATGATCGCTCAAACTGCTTGCTTTCAATCCACTGCATGGTCTGTCGAGACTGATGGCAATACCACCAAATGTTTCGTCAAAGCTTCGAATGCCTCTTCGTTTTGGTTACAGATTGCAAAGGCGATTGACGGAGATGGTTACATTCTCTATCTTTTCTACCCTATCAATTGCAGAGTTGCTTATTCGAAAGTCGGAGTTTACGTTGACTATGATGAGAACAGGTGGTTAGTTGTCGATAATTCGGTGGAGGCTCTCCGCGTCAAATTTCACAAGAATGGATGGGAGATACCAGTGGAGTAAAAACGTTCATGTTGGATGAGAGTTACATGTATATGTTTGTTACTGATAAATAATAAGTTCTACAGTGTATTCTGCATGTGAATGTCTACAGAACAACCATGAAGCCTTTGTCCATTATTCATGAAGCCTTTGTCCATTATTCATCTTGTTTTTTGGGTAAACTATATATATTATATATAAACAAAAAGATTACATCTGATATCTATCAACCCATACTGTGTGAGCCTCCATGGCCAAGCCACAGAGTCCAATACCACATCAAAATTGCCCCTCTCAGTGGAAAACAGTATTACCAGTTTTAATATAACTAACTGTCTTTGACACCATGCTTATCAGGACTCAGAAGTTAACATTAATGTCAGCATAATTAACTGAAACCGCAACATACTTCCTATCTTATCAAAACACCCAAAGCCAAACATTACTTTCATACTAACCAGACTTATGACTACCTGAACCAAACCAACATGACTACCCACACACAAATGAGCCCGCTTAACACTAACAATTCTTGACAAAAACAGACACACACAGCAAACAGAAACTAGGGAACCTGGCTTCCCCTATACTGCACGTTCATGTTCGCTGGCGTCCCTGTGCATTCTGTCCACTGGAACCAATGAAGCCACATGCACCAAGATCTTTATGAAGAAACGAAATTTCCAAGTGACTAGCAATTACATCAATTTTTTGTGCATCAATCTTACATCAATTTTGGTTTGCATCAATCTTACATCAATTTTGTTGTGCATCAATCTTGAGTCGGCATGATGCTCCTTCCAGCATTGGGTCACCATGGTTCTTCTCCTCCCTCTCCAAAAGCACCCAATTCTCCTCCCTGTCCAGAAGCACCCGAACCAAAATACCTTTCATGACACAGAAAGGAGACAATCCTGTCATACAGTGATTGTCTCTCCCTCGTGGTGATTCCCTCATGGAACCTGGATCTGTAATCCAATTCTCCAGCGCCTCACATTCTTCCACAGGTTTAGCCACCTCCAAATCATCTCATAAATCCTTTTCAGTCTCTACAATTTCCTCTTGAACTTCCTGAGGAGTCATCGCCTTGAAAAGCCAAGTTGCCTAAGTAGCTCTCAATTGCTCACGGTTGGCTCGCCGCTTACCACCCCGAGCTATGGTGTTATCACCGCTCGGCTCCATTCTTCTACACACCCCTCTGTCTATACTCACAGCGATAGAATTATCTTTCACCCACGGTTTACAATTCATGGGTTTTAGACCAGCAGTTGCTTCCCGACGCAAACCAAAAGAAGGAGGATTAACAGAATGAGAGGGGTTTCCCCATTTAATTCAATAATAACTTCACTGATTATCCACATCTCCGGGTTGCGCCCTGTACACCAGGAATGACCCTTGGCACTCATTTCTATCCTCTCGCACATACTCCAACCTTGCCTGCTGTTTCCATAAATTAACAAGACTTCCTTTGCACCAGCTGCACCTTACCCACCTCGTTGACCCAAGATGAGGCAAGACCCCTTTGAATCAAATTATGACGAGTTTTCTCCAGGTGTTGGCTCCTTCCTACCATGTGTTCCTTCTGTTTCCAGCTGCCTTACAAAACTCGCACCCGAATCTGGGGTCAGTTACTCATCTTGTTAATAACAATAAGCATCTTCAATAAAATGTATACGATAACTACTTTGTTGGTTGCAGAAGGGGTTTTGGCTCCTTTGGTAAGACTCTTAGAATCGGGAAGCTCTCTTGCAAAAGAAAGGCATCTAAAGCGCTTCAATCACTAAGTTTCACACTTGAAAATGCACGGTCTGTAAGAACACATTTCGGCGTCTTGGTTCTGGTTGAAATCTTTCAATTTGGGATCCCTGCAGTCCAGACAGCTGCTGCAGGGGCTCTTAGGAACATTGCTAGGATACCAGAGATACAACAAAATTTTATTGATGAGAACGCCCTTCTTGTTTTAACAAGGCTGAGTACATTCAGTTGATTGTCTGCAAAACTTGGCACATAATGATAATAATCTGAGGACATTGATTGCTAAAGAAGTTGGAATTCATCCTCTTTCATTCTTTTGTGATAAAGCTTCAACTCCTAGAGTACAAGAAGTTGCAATAGCAGCACCGAAAAACCTTTCTGCTTGTAAGACAAATTGGGATGCTCTCATCTCTGCTGGTTTTATCACTCGACTGGAAAATGCTTTAAGAAGTGAAAATCCAACTGTGCAACAAATGGCAGCGGTTGCCACATATGAACTTGGTACTTCAATGGATTATGGAAAGATGCTTGGAGAGGCTGGATGTATTCCTTCTTTAGTTACAATGATTGAAGCTAAGTTTACCACTGAACAAGAAGCAGCAACAAGAACTTTATTGGTTCTCCTTCACTTTGATGGTTACAGGGAATTATTCAGAAAGGAACCAAAAGGTATTCTCAGAACAGGGCAACTCCTATATCCATCAATTCTCAATATAGACCAGAAATACCCAATTTCCATTCTGCTCAGTCTTCCAACAAATCTAAGTGCAAAAAACAGATTACAACGGCTGGAGCTTGCATTCACTTGGAAAAACTTGCAGAATTGGATAGTGCTGCCAAGAAACTTCTTGATTGTCTACAAAGAGGCCACCTTTGGAATATATTTGGCAGACCATAGATGTACAGAGTTTTTAACCGAAAAAAATTGCTTGTTTTCAGTTTCCCCCTTTGTGCATTTTGAAGGTTTCTATTGAGAGAGAATGGTAGTTCTCATCAAACAATAAGAGTTGAATATTGTGCTATACGGGCACTGCAAAGTTCAAGGTATGCCCCCTCAGCATTGCAGCCAACTACCTAATGTTGTGATTTGTACATTCAGTCCAACTTACCAACATGCTCTATATTCATTTTCTTTTCGAGTCTGAAGAAATTGACCATCCTCATTTCAGTTGTCAATTGGTTTGGACTAAGTACCATATTTTTTTTAAATGCTTGAAGAAATTTGTGAGAAGCGAACCATAAATCTCTACTTCTGTAAGGATTGTATATTATATTGGAAGAAGACAATTTTTTAAATGCTTGAAGAAATTTGTGAGAAGCGAACCATAAATCTCCACTTCTGTAAGGATTGTATATTATACTGGAACAAGACAAATTGGTATTGGGTTTTGAAAAGTCAAAGATCAAGGCTAAAGCATATGTTTTATGTCAATTCTGTTTGCTGTAAGGATTGTATATTATATTGGAAGAAGACAAATTGGTAGTGGGTTTTGAAAAGTCAAAGATCAAGGCTAAAGCATACGTTTTATGTCAATTCTTTTTGCAAATGATGTGATCTACATATGCACGTGACTAATGTTGTCCTTTTCTAAGCAATTTTTTGCATCCCAATTTCATTTCTTTTTCCAGTTTGGTGGATTCTATGCCATTGCCTGCAAAGATATTAACTACAAGTTGATGTATATCAACTTGAAAGCATTATTTGATATCTTTAGAGATTGTACCCATTTTGTTTGAGAAGATACAGTTCCTATCCACAAACATGTGTCATACTGTAACTGAATGCAAGACTTAGTTGAGCTGAAATTTTATTGGGGATACATGGTGAAGTCCATCTTTTTAATTCAAACTAACTTTATTTCTCTGTGACTACTCAATGTCAGCGATTGACTTTTGACATAAATTCTAAGTCTTTGCTTTAGCTCTGGTTTCAAGATCTTAATTAAACAAAGGGAGCTGCGGGAGATCTAAGAAAATTAGTTTTTTGATGTTGTAACATGATGCTACAAGAATAACCCCAAATTTGGAACATGAATCTTTGCCAAGTTGCTCCATCTGGTTCTTCATAGGTTTGAGCTCCATGTAGTCTCCATGTAAGATGATTCAGTTTGATGTGATCTTATTTATGGTTCTGAGTTAGTTGGAGCTTTATTTGTCAAGTTATTTCACTAGATACCTATAGCATGCTTATATGTTTCGTTGACATAAATTGTTCCAAATGTGCTAGACATTAACAAAGTCAATATACAAAAATGTACATGTAATTGGATTGTGGCCAAACTCTAAAGCCCTGTATATTTGCAGTTTCTGATATTTTCTTTTACAAACTTGGTACTAGATTGCATATTCTCGCTTATTTTTTCAACAGGGATTTTTAGAATGTGAAGTTAGCTCTTATATTTATTCTCCATTACAAATTTTGATGGTTCCAAAATTTTGTGAGTTGATGTTAGGAGTTGGACCCCTGTTGTTGAGACAATGTAGCCATCCTGGGGACCTGGAGAAAACAAAGAGTTTAAGTAAAGTCTATTGTCTTTGTGAATATTATGTTTGGTAGGATAGGTCATTGACATTGACATTAGTGAGTTCTGTTGCCGCCTTTCACACACCTGGGTCACGTGGTAGAAATCTTCAAGCCACTCGGTGTGTCCTTGGGGGTAGGTCTCGAGTCAAGGCTGTCACCTTGTTCTTGACTCCTCCGTTTAGGTTCAACTCCTAACGAAGCCAAGGGGGGTAGACACTATTAAGTTACTATGGCAAAATTATTTAGTACGGTGATGTTAAATTGAATGAGTTACTTAGGAGTTTGAAATTTAACCATAAACAACCATAGATGACAAGATACAAAATGAGTGCACGAAAGCACAATGCTGAAACACAATATATATATATATATATATAGCAAGAAAATAACCAGTGCCTTAAAATGGAGTCAAAAGATAATCAATGTACTTGAATGTGCTTGGAGTGAAAGTTTTGCGATTGCCTCTTGGTACGTTTTAAGTTAATGTGAAATATGAGTTGATTAAAATTAGGCGAAGGGGTGGACTCCAGATATACCCGAGAGTACTTGGAGTATGTCCAAAACTAAACCTTCACGGCTACCAGCAAGGAATATGTGGGCTGAATGGAGTCTCTGGGGCTATTGTTCATAACGCACCCGTTAGGGTGTGACAGAGATCGGCACCCCGAGGTCACTTTTCAGGAGTTCCCGCTTCTTTTGGGTATTTTGCCACCGTAATGGTTTGATCTAGGTGTTGGATTTTCACCTGATGGTTTGTCAATTTGGGAGAGTGAATCCTAATTATTCTAATCACTCAAGTGCTTTTGATGCATCTTGACTGATCGGATGAACCGCAGCCAAGTGCAGAGCATACACACCGGAGTCTTGTCAATTTTAGTAAATTTTGAGATGGGTGTTCTTTAAAAAAGAAAACCCTCCAGGAACCTATTTCGATCCAAGTGAATCTCAATCGGGAAATCAAGGAAGGGTTAATTTTATAATAGCTGATGAAGCAAATGATGAAAATGAAAACACAGATACACAATTCCGGTTTTCTAATTAGTCCTACCACGCATCTCTTTCCCCTTTCGGGTCAATCGGGAAGTCGTGGGGTAAGTATTAAATTACTTTGAAACCTTAGATATGGAATATGGAATTGATAATAAATCAAAGTATACTACCCTGCAGATTAGAACTACACTAGAAAAAAAGAAGACAAATGAAAAACAGAAAAAAAAACACGGACGCAAATCCCCCCATGGGGGATGGTGAATAGTCTCTATTCGAAAAGATCTTTTGTTTTTATTAGCAGCGATTTACAATATTAGTGAATTGAAATTGATGCACTTTGGTCCTTGTTATCTGGGATCCAAAGGCTTACAACAAGCTTGTAACAAGCCAGAATTAAAACACAGCGGTGGGGGAAGCTTCCGGGAAGCTCCGGTTCGTCCAAGAGTCAGAAATTGGGCAAAGTATCCTTCTCTTTTTTGTTAGACCTGCTAAAAAACAGCGAGCAATCAAAATCAAATGTGCCCAAACACACTTTGAAAGTGTTTTGGGTCATTACACTAGTTACCAAAAAAAAACTAAGTAAAATTTTGTTAAGTTGGGGTAATCTAGTTTTGCAAAAAGGAACCAAGGAAAGCAAGGGATCTTGGTTTGCTGTTTGGGCAGCCAATGAGATGTGCACTTTTATTGCAGAATATGAAACTTTAAAGTACAGCAAAGGAAACTACCTTAAAAGCAAGCTACAAATTTTCTTTAAAATGCTTGCAAAAAAGAGGGTAATTTCAGCTAGATCTCTTGAAATATAACTTTATATGCAAAACGGAACTGAGATCTAAACTTAAGAGAGGATCTTACTAGCTAGATCTATATGTAATTTTCTTAATGAGACAGATCTAAGCAATAAGATTCCTTAATAGTAACCAGTTTGAAGAAAATTTAAGATTTTGAAGGAGGAAAAGGAGAAGAGAAGTGCTTGTTGCTGAAGTAGATCTGCAATGGAAACTTGTTAGTGGAATATAGAGGGGCAATGTCTTCACAAAGCTTTGGATGTAAAGTGGTTTCAAACTAGATCCACAGCTCGTCCAATCCTTGCTACCTGAAAGCTAAACACACAATCCTGCATGAAACCTCATGAGATCTAGATATATATATGAAAAAGAGACAAGAATTACATGCAAATAAACTTATTAAACATGTATGAGATATGAGATATAAGAAAAACATGTAACCTTACTTGCCCAACTATACTCCTATTGATTCAGCTGAATCGTTCAAGCCAGACAGGGTTCAGATGCAGAAATTGAGAGAAAAGTCGGCAACATCAATAGCCGTAAGACAATGCTTAATCCACACACATGAGAGCATTACATCATTTGGCCTCCAAAGCTTCTTTATTCCAACAATCAAAAGATTACAACAGTATTACAATAGCAAGCCCTTCAATCCAACTCTAACTAGCTTGGAAGAGGAGGCCTATGCTTGGATATATACAAAAACTAGGAGATCCAGCCCAGGGGGGGCGCAAATCCCAAGGAGACAGATCAAATCAGCTGATGGAGAGTCCATCAATGCCTGATTTGTGTCTAACTGAGCCAGATCTGAGTCTCACTGAGTGCAATTGTCAATCGGAGAGCTGATCTGACTGACACCTCAACCTGTTGACTGAAGCATCCACCAAAACTCATCCAGATGAGCCCAAACGTGTGGAGGAGAGAGGGAGGGCGAAATTCCCCATAAAGGATGCTGAAGATCAACTCTGGATCTGATTTGATCACCTCCTTCAGTCAAGGATTTGTCAGATCCAGTCAATCTGGTTCAGATCTGACTGATTTCAATCAAATCGGCTGAGAATCCACTGATCTATGATTTTGGATTTGCTCCATTGTTCATCAATTTATTAATTAAAATAATCAAAAATTGATTTTTGGGGCTTTTTGACCTGAGTGATGGAAAATCACTCAAAACTAGGAAATAGTGGGTCCATGGGTTTACATGGTGCTCTTAGCTTGAAAATGAGCACCTACATGACTGAAATTGATTAATTGGCCCACTTCTATTACAAAATCAAATTTTCCAATTAAACTATTAAAAAATAGCCTAAGTTTTGGAAAATTAAATTTTAATAAAAAACACTGAAAAAACTAAAAATTTGAAAAATTGAAAAAACCTAGGGGGACTTAGACATGTTCATATGACTTGACCATGATGTCCAACATGTTTATACATTGACACATAGACTCTAATAACCTCAATAGGCCTAAATGCCAAGCCGACCACCCCAACTTTGGATGTATGGAGTGAAAAACTTAGAAATTATCAGTCGTTTATTCAACAACCAATAATAACCAAGGGAAAAAACACCCTGGGCTGATCGGATTGACAAATAAAGTCTAAGAGACTGAGTCTTTTACAGACACTTTCATGCTAGAACATTTATTACAATTCCCCCATGGGGTATGAACATGTGATATAGTACAACAAGCACTTCCCAGAAGTAATTCCAAAGGTCTTCTTAAGTCTGAACAAGTTATCCTTGTCCGGTTCACCAGGCTCACTTGATAAAAAACCACTAAGTACAACTTAGGTGGTAACAAGTTCCAGGTTTCCCTCCGATTACATGAGCCAGTGAAGATCACAGTCTCATAAGGCTTTTGCAATAATGGAGGTAAAAGATGAAAGCTTATATTTTTATGATAGATTGCATTTCCACTTTGGAGAGAATTAAGCTGAAATCACAAAGTTTAGTTTGTTTGTCTACCCATTTTTAATTGATACATTTAATTAGAAGAGTTAAACAGTATACAAATTGGATATATGTCACAGAAGCAAATTAGCAAAACAAGTTATATGATTGGTAATATGATGGCCAATATGAAGAAAAGCTGCCTAAGACCATAAACATTATTTGGGAATCGTCGGTTCCTTCTACAAAACGACAAACATTATTTACAGAAAAGCTACCTAAGACCACATGGCAATGTCCAGGTTGTCCTTTCAACCTTTCAAAGTTCCCTGGGAGAACTTGCATGTCGAATTGTTTATGGCATTTGCTATCCAAAATCACTTATAACATTTTAAATTCAACAAAAACATCAAATAAACAAGCATGCAGAATTCTTATATTCAACAAAAATCAAATACACAAACATGTAGATTTCTTTCAAAGTTCCCAGGGAGAACTTGCCTCGCGAATTGTTTCTGGCATTTTCTCTCCAAAATCACCAATAACATGTAAATTCAACAAGCCCCAAGAGTTAGCTCAATTGGTTGAGCACCCGTTGCTAGGCCTCTCGGTATAGAGGTCACGGGTTCAATCCTCATTGACGCTAGTGGGGTTAGGCATGAAGTGTGCCGAAGGTGTGAGGCCCCTTTGGGTGGGCCCGCCTGATTTATTTCCGTGGACGTAGCCCGTCGGTCAAGCCGGCGCGTGAACCACATTGAAAAAAAACAAAAAACAAAAACAAAAACAAAAACATGTAAATTCAACAAAAATCAAACACACAAACATGTAGAATTGAAGTTTGAAAAAGGAAAATATAACCACTTTCTTCTCCACCAATCCACATAGAACCATTTTCTTTGGAAGTGCTGTGACATATACCAAACATGCAATGTGTTTCGAAACTAAGAATTATTAAAATAACAATATGCATTACTTTTTGTTCTAAATATAGAAGGATATGGATAATAAAATGAATATGCTTGAAGTTTTCATAAAAGTAGGATAATGGAATTAATCCTCTTTACATCAAACTAAGATGCTGACGAACTTTCATTACGATGATGGTTGTTGTGAGTAGTACTTGTATTAGAAGAATAGTTGCATCATAAAGATTGCTTGACAAAGCTTTAAAATTTTTAGGAGTTGAAAAATAAGGGGAAGTTTTGGTTCTCCACCAAGAAAACTTTAAGTCCAAGTGAAGTGAAGTCTCAACAATGAGAAAATTAGGGGACTTTATCTTGGCACTACAAATTATACCTTCTCATTCCATCCATATACATAAATTAGGAAATGAAAAAGCTTTAACATAAATGGATATTCTCTATCCCACACAAGATATTGAAAGTGAATGGCATCCATAGACCCATTGGAAAAATAACTAATATGTTTGTATTGACTCATTATATAATGTTGTTTCCAAGTCCAAATTAGTGCATCATTGTGTCATAAAAAAATATTATGTTTATAAGTGACATGCATTGAATATTTTTTTCCAGAACATGTATTGAATATATCATAAATATAAAAATACATAAAATGTTCATTTACTTATCCAGTAGTTTTAGATTTTAATTTCAATTTTAAAAAATAAAATTTCATATTTTTTTATGATGTGGTTCACAAACCCTCCAAGAAAGACTAAAACAAAATTTATACTTCACAACATAATTATTAATATAAATATTATAATTAATAAAAATAATTATTCAAATTATTTGAGAATAACACATTAAGATATTTACAAACAAATACTAAAAATATTAATAAACTATTGATATGCTTATAAAAGATATTAACATTAACAATTTTGAGGAGTAAAATTTTTATATGGTTGCAACATTTATAAAATTAAAAAGATTATAAGTTATAATAAATAAAAATAAATGAACTAGCATAATGGCACTTCCCATGGGCATCAACATATGTAACTCCGGCTCTGGCGAAATCTCGAGCTAGGGTTTCTGGCTCCTAGGTTTTCTGCAGGAGGGCTTTGCGCAGGCCCCCCCTCGGCCTCCCTTCCATGGATCCTCCGGATCTTGATCTCTCGAGCTATGAAGATCGCTTTCAGAACATTGTCGCCTCCATTCCCCCCCCTCGTCCAACGCCCCTCCTTCATCTCGTTTTGTTAAGCGTTCTGAGATTCCTGAGGTAAAATTCTCTTTAGTAGCTTCAAAGAGGAAAGCCGTCACTCTCTCAGAGAAAGGCCTCATAGGTTTGTTCATAGGACTTTGGCCGTCCCCTAGATCAGTTGAAATATGGCTCAATAAGAATTGGAGAACCCTCATTCAAGGAGAGGTCCAGCAAATATTCTGCGGGAAAGGCTATTTTGCTTTCATCTTTGAGAAGAAAGAGGATCAGGACCTCATTTTCAGAAATGGGCCCTATTTTATGGGTCCAAGAGGAATGTATCTTAACAAATGGGATCTATCCTTCAACCCTGAAAAAGATATCCCTAAGGTAGTTCTAGCATGGGTTAAGCTTCCCCACCTCCCCCTTCATTGCTGGAATGACGAGGACTTTCGGGAAATAGGTAATACCTTGGGAAAATATGTGGATAAATCAGAGCCAAAAGCCCCAATGTTTTCATGTGCCAGAATATGTGTTGAGGTTGATCTGGAGAAAGGTTTACCTGAAGCTATAAACCTATCCATTGATGGATGGAATCACCTCCAGACAGTGGATTATGAGCAAATTCCCTTCAAATGCAAATATTGCCATGAATACGGGTACTTCGATAAATCCTGTCCAAAAAAACCGGACAAACCTAACCCTAAAGGTCTGCAAGAAGAAGGATGGAACGTAGCAAGTAGGAAAAAAAGTGCAAAATCATCTGTGGCAAAGCAGCCCCATATCCTGGCAAAGAACGCACCTGGAAACAAGTTTGAAGCCCTGCACATCGAGGAACCAGAGACAGAAACCCCAGAGGAAAATGAGGAAGAGGCCCCTCTTCAGGAGCAAGAAATTCCAGCAGAGGCTCCATCTCCAAAGCAAAAGGATGCCAAGGAGGAGAACCACTCTCGTCCCATTGTCAGAAAGGAAGGAACTGCCAACTCTGAAGGATCAGTCACCCGTTCTAGGGCAAAAGAAAGCTCTGAAGAAACTTTAGAAAACTCCAATGAAGATCAAGAACCTCAATCTAGAAAAGGCAGAAAGTCAAATAAGACCTTAAGGGAACAGGAAGCTGCAAGAGAAAAAGCAATAGGGAAGCAATCCAATCTTGACTTCCTGGTAAAAAACTCACAAGCAAGCAAATACCTCCTTAGCGCGGAAGAAGAAAAAAAGGAAAGGGAAAAGGCGCTCTGACAACTTAAGAAATAATGAAGCTGGTCTCCTGGAACTATCGAGGATTAGGAGGTTCCCAGAAAACTGTTTTCATTAAAAGGTTCAAATCAATGGAATCCGTCTCACAGTCCTTCTCATCCAGGAGACTAAAAAGACTGCAGAAGACAGTCTCTCAACTTTGAAAAATTTGTGGCCCAAAGGAGAAGGGTTTGCTATCAGTGCGAGTGGAGCATCAGGAGGTCTTCTCTCTTGGTGGGATAGCGAGAAGTTCGCCATGCAAACAACCATTGAAAATAAAAAATGATTGTTCGTTAAGCTAGAAAACAAAGAAAATAAAGAAGAGTTCTGGATAGGGAATATTTACAGACCAACTATCCAAGCTCAAAAAGAAAACTTTTGGAATTCTCTCGAGGGGCAATGCGAAGGGAAAAAGCAAACCCCCTGCTTCATAGCTGGAGACTTCAATGTCACTATTTCTGCAGGTGAGCACAGAGGAGGAGTCAAAGTAAGGGATCCCTTTGGAGAAAGGTTGGAGGACCTGATCATGCTTTGGGGACTAACGTACATCAAGCCAAAGAATGGGACCTTCACCTGGAGCAACAAAAGAATAGGTCTGGGCCACATTGCTGCCAGGTTAGATCGTGTTCTAGTAAGTACCCACCTCCTTAGGACTTTCCCACAGTCCAAACTTTTGTGTTCGACCATCTCGGACCATAAGCCGCTATGTCTTTTCTTCCCGCCTATGGAAAATTTGGGGCCTCTTCCCTTTAGGTTCAATCACCTTTGGCTAGAATCGGAAGGGGTCAGGGATATCATCTCAAAAGCTTGGCTTTGTTTTAATCCCGGATCTCCGGCTTTTATTTGGGAACAAAAGCTCAAAAGGGTGAAGTCAACTCTCAAGTCCTGGGCCACGCATCACTATCAAGAGCCATCTCACAAAAAAATTAAAATTGTCAAAAAAATGGAAGCTCTTCAAGAGGATAAAATGAGATAACCAGAGAGCACCTTCTCAGGGAGATAGAGCTTGAAAAAAGTCTGCAATCAATACTAAGGCAAGAGGAAGAAGGATGGAGATTACGCTCTAGAGTTCTTTGGCTCAAGGGGGGCGATCAAAACACCAAATTCTTTCAAAATCAATGCAGAGAGAGGTAGCAGAGGAACACTATGAGGGAGATTAAAAATGAAGACGGTACTGTCATAACAGGTCAAGCAACAATCAACACTGAGGTAAGAGGTTTCTTTGAAAATCTGTATAATGCTGAAGAGGATGTTTCGAAGGAAAATATGGAGGAAATGGTCAGATACATCCCCGCTTTGATCAGCCTAGAGGATTTCCTTCATCTTGAATCCCCCATTTCTAAAGAAGAAATTAAGAAGGCCATTTGGACCCTTCATCCGGATAAAGCCCCTGGACCTGACGGTTTTCCCATTCGTTTCTATAGGATGTTCTGGCCTTTAATAAAAAAGGACCTTATGCGTCTTATCTCTTGGATGTCTAAAGGTAAAATGGGAGGCTCCACTAATTCCACTTTCTTAGCCCTGATCCCCAAATAGGCTAATCCCTCCTCTATCAAAAGGTATAGAGTCTAGACCTATTTCCCTTTGCAATGCCTCCTACAAAATATTTTTCAAAATTTTATCCTTAAGACTCAAGACTATTATCCCTTCTCTGATCTCCCCCAATCAAGGAGGCTTCATCTCAGGTCGCCAAATCAGTGATAACATCCTTATGGTGCAGGAAGCAATTCATTCTAGCAGCAAGAGGGGCGAAGCAGGTATGGCTATTAAACTTTATCTTGCAAATGCTTTTGATCGGTTAAGACATTCCTTCATTTTGCTGGTGCTCAAAAAGTTTGGTTTTTCCTCCATCTTCATTAATCAAGTCCAAGCCTGCATCAATTCTCCCTGGATAGCCCCTCTAATCAACGAAAGACCCATAGAGTTTTTCAAGGCCAATCGAGGGATAAGGCAGGGTTGTCCCCTCTCCCTTTTCCTCTATATCCTTGTTGCTGATTCCCTAAGTAGAAAGCTCACTAGACTCCAAGAAGAGGGATCCCTCCTAGGACTCTCCTTTAGAAATGGAGTTCAACCTATTAACCACTCTCTTTTTGTTGATGATACTATTCTGTTGGGCATTGCTTCCCCTCAAATTGCCAGAAATTTCCTAAGACCCCTAGATCTTTTCCTCCGCTCTTCTGGAAGTTCTGCAAATCTGGATAAATGTCAGCTTTATGGATGGAATAGCAATGTGACTACTCTTTGTAACATATATCAAATCCTCCACATTCGTGTCAATTATGATTGGACTCATTTCATCTATCTGGGCATTCCCATAGCTAAAAAGACTTTTGCTTCCTTCATGTGGGCTCCGATCATACAAAAGATCAAAAACAAAATCCATTCTTTGGGATCAAAGTGGTTAAACCTGGTAGGGAAAGTAACGCTCATTCATTCAATCCTCTCCTCGTACCCTATATATTCCAGTTCAATGATCTTGGCCCCTAAGACAGTAATAAATAGTATTTGTATAGAAATCAGAAAATTTCTTTGGCAAGGAGGAAACGTGTAGACTAAAAAATTTCATTTGGTTAAATGGGCCACTGTTAAATGTTCAAAAAGCAGAGGAGGATTGGGCATAAGGGATCCAGAGCAAATGAACAAAGCTCTTGGCGCAAAATTGATTTGGAGATTGGTCACTGGCAAGAAAGAATGGTGGAAAGAGGTAATAAGGAAAAAATACATCAGGAGATCGAGATCCAAAATTTTGTCTTGCCCTTGGACCGGAAAGGGCACCTCGCTCTGGCTTTTGTGCAAAGCTTCTCTCAATTTGATTCAGTCAAATTATTACTGGATTCCTGGTAATGGAAAAAAGATTAAGGTTTGGGAGAACAGTATTATGGGACATCCTTCACTCTCCTCGTTCCCGGGGATGAGAGAACTGTCTGAATGGGCTCGTAGCATTGGCATCTCCACTCTCATCGGTCTCTCCTCATGGAATCCGAAGGGGAGTTGGAATGGCTGGAAAGACTTCCATCCTCCTAAGCAGTTGGAGGCAGCAAAGAATCTTCTCTTCACTTCACTGCATGGCAAGACTCCGATAAATAAATCTTCAAAGGACTACATTGGCTGGGGCAAAAATGGCACGTACACGGTCAAAGAAGAATATAAGAAGTTAACTATGGAACCAACGGTAAATGAAAGCTTATGGAAAAAGGCTTGGCACTCAGACAGTATTCCAAAGGTAAATTCTTTCATATGGACTTTGATGCATAACAAATTGCTTACAGCTGAAAATATCAGGAAAAGGGGGATAACAGGCCCCTCTAGATGTGCTCTTTGTAACTCGGAATCAGAAACTTCAATCCACATTTTTTTTCAGTGCAGTGTATCTTTGAAAGTTTGGAAGTCTATTCTTCCTCCAGGTTCTCAATTCAGACCCCCAGACTCCCTTGGACAGCTTCTTGAAAAATGGATCAAGTACTTCCCTGGAAACTTCAATAAGAAACCCATCCTCAAGCGTCTTTGGAACACCATTCCAAAGAATCTTTGCTGGCAGCTTTGGCTGGCCAGAAACAAAGCAATCTTTAAAGGGGAGAAAGTCGTTCCATCCCAAATAGTTTCGAAAATTGTGGGAATGATAGCAGAAAAATTTGCCTCGAAAGGTATTAGCTATCCGGCTTCAGAAGATCTTTTAGAGCCACTCTCTTCTTGGTGCAGCATCTTTCTAAAAAGGAGCTCCCCTCAGTCCAATTTCATCAGCACACGATCCAACCTTCCCACAAGCTCATACCCTTGGGAGATAAGAAAGACTCACAGCGAACTTATGGCTTGGTTGCAGGAACAGAATTCCTATGCCCTATTCTTTGATGGTGCCTCAAAAGGCAATCCAGGGATGGCAGGTGTGGGGGGGATGTCATTGGATCCCGGAGGACAAACTGAAAAAACCTTTGCTTGGGGTCTGGGCCACAAGACGAACAATGAAACTGAGTGGATGGCTCTCTTGCAGGGTCTAGAACTTTTGGACACTATAGATACCTCCAGGATAGCGATATTTGGCGACTCAAGGCAAGTCATATACAAAATGATCAATGGCTACACCACAGGTTCCATCAAGTGCAGAAGGCTATTCGACATAATCACTCCTCTCCTTCAGGACAATTATGACTTTTATCACATTCTTCAAGCAAATAATGCCTCTGCAGATGCCTTGGCCAACATTGGGGCCTCCTTTCCCCAAGGTCACTTTTGCCTCAATGGCTTAGGCTCAAGCCCCAAACCCATACCCTAATGCTTCTAAGGTTACATCCCCCCTACTAACCCACCCCACCTCAATTCTCGTTGGAACAATGGTCATAAACTATGGTTTTATGCATGCACCTTGCCTTGGCGACGCGTGGTCTCCACTCACCTCCAGCTCCTTCTCGATCCTACCTGACTTAATGAACCATCCCCTCCGAAGTAATGGCTCATTCAGAATGCACGCTCCAGGTCTCATCATTCTCTGTGTGATGGCTTCTTCCCGAAGTTTCGTTCACCCCCCCGCTCCTTATGTTAGCCCAAACCTTTCTCATTTCTCTGCATCTTTCTGGAAAAAACTTTGCTAGCTATCATCTCAGGCGTCGACGAAGGCTATGCTCATGGGATCCCTTGGGAGTCCTTGCCTTTGATCAGGGCCTTCGTTAAGGAAAGGCTAGCTCTCACTGCATTCTTGAATTGCATCTGCTCTTCGAGAGCTGTTGGTCCTTCATGGCGTTCAATCTCAGGCTCTGCGTCCAGTGTTCTCACAAACGGGAAATTTCTCCTTGGAGGCAACACTCTGATCTTTGGGTGCAATTGTTCTGTGTGGAAGGAAGGAGCGTTTGAAACTCTCTCTTGCCGTAGCAGGAAGGATTGCGACATTCTTCAGCAGGAACTTACTACTCTCATCTCAGCTTTCGGTAATCTGCCTTTCAGTCTTAGTTTTATATGCTTTGGGTAGGCTCACAAGTTTATAGGTTCTAATAGGGATTTACTCAACAGTTTTTCTAGCCTTAATCTCGCTAACCTCAATTCTAGCCACGAAAGAATGGACCGTGCAGGTGAAAACACAGGTCTTGCAGACCTAAAGGCAAACCTAAGGCGTCTTTATGAAATGGTGGCTATTGGAATCATGGACAGTAGGGAGACAACTAAAGAAATTAAAAATCTTGTTGATGTGGTTGGTTACACATCCTATCAAATTAGCAACCATGATGCCAGGATTGATGATACTGAGATGAATTTAAAGGAAATCATGGGGAAAGTGAATCGCATTCAGGAGGACCTCCAGCGTCTGGTTCAAATGAATCAAGGAAGCCAGGCAAATGAAAACCCTCCACGGGTAGCCCAACATATGGAGGAATCGGCCACTCAGCCCCTGGGGCATCCAGGCAACCCTTAATGAATTTGATAATCAGCTTATGTTTTTTTGTTTACTTCTTAATCAGCAGTTTATTCGGGTATATACTACCTCTGTCTTTAATAGTTATGTAAGAACTCTGTTTGGCATATTAAGGTCAATTCTTTGGCCTAGTTTTGCCTCTTTTATTTCAGACCAGCAAGAACTACTCAGTTGCAGTTTTTTGGACATCTCATAACTAAAACTTAAAAATTTTGGACTGAATCTAAAAAAGATAGAATTGAAATGGATCCAAAGTCAAACATATGGCGGACTCAAAATCAAATTCCAAAATGGCAGCTTGACTGTTGATTTTTCGTCATGTGCAGCTTGTGGTAGTAATGCACATAGCTCCTCTCGGTTCTGAATATAATTTGTTCATATATACTGCAAACAGCAGCCCATTTGAAGACCATTCAAAGCGCAAGCACAGTCACAGTAGCTGCAAGCGCAATGGATTCTACATCAGTCTTGTATTTAACTGCCCCTTATGAACTTGATCGACTGTAATAACAATAATTAGCTATGTTTGGCTTCATAATTTGTTACTTACTATTTTTTATTTTGTGTGCAATTTGAAAACTAATTGACAGGGGAACGAGGAGAATGATGGTGTTTTTGATGCATATGGTAGCAGTAACTGCATTATTCAGTAATCTGTCCTTGCAGTTGCAGTGTGCCGTGGAAACAGACCGCCCAGATGTGTTAGATGCCGAGGGGCATCCTGTGGTGGTAGGCAGAGAATATTACATTCTGCCAGCTGTTGCTGGCAGTGGCGGTGGACTGGAACTGAAGATGCGAGTGAAAAACAGCTGCCCAATGTATGTGACGCAAGAGAATTCTGAGACATCGAGAGGAGTTCCTCTAGTGCTCAAGGTCAGAATGGAAAGTACTGTTCGTCCAAATTCGTGCAAGAGCACGCCAAAATGAATGTTAACATGGCCGCTCAAACTGTTTGCTTTCAATCCACTGCATGGTCTGTCGAGACTGATGGCAATACCACCAAACGTTTCATCAAAGCTTCGAATGCCTCTTCGTTATTACAGATTGTAAAGGCGATTGATGGAGATGGTTACATTCTCCATCTTTTCTACCGTATCAATTGCAGAGTCGCTTATTCAAAAGTCGGAATTTACGTTGACTATGATGAGAACAGGTGGTTAGTTGTCGATAATTCGGTGGAGGCTCTACGCGTCAAATTTCACAAGAATGGATGGGAGACATCAGTGGGAGTAAAAACGTACAATTTCACAAGAATGGATAGGAGACAACAGTGGAGTAAAAACGTTCATGTTGTATGAGAGTTACATGTATATGTTTGTTACTCATAAATAATAAGTTCTGCAGTGTATTTTGCATGTGAATGTCTGAGGCCTCATTCTGCAGTGTATTATGCATGTGAATGTCTGAGGCCTCTGTCCATTACTCATCTTGTTTTTGTTTTGGTAATTAATGTTACTCATCTTGTTTTTGTTTTGGTAAGTAATGAGAATTATATACTAGTATGGCCAAAATTAACTAGCCTGTAGCCCAGGATTTAATGCGACCATTGTCAGGTCATTGGATGTCAAGGTGGTTGAGATCCAACCGGGCTTGCTCCACAACAGCCGTGGCATTTACGCCTGTGTAGCAGGCTGGTTATTGATCGCCTATTAGCACAGCCATAAGTAAAGTGGCTGGTGAATGCAGATACAGATAGATACAATTAATCATTTAGTTTTCTAAAGATAGCTAGCTGTTAAACAAAATGCTAAAATATATAATTTTATATTTATTGTTAGAANCTGGGGAATGCAGATACAGATAGATACAATTAATCATTTAGTTTTCTAAAGATAGCTAGCTGTTAAACAAAATGCTAAAATATATAATTTTATATTTATTGTTAGAATTAACATAAGCACAAAACAAATACTATTTAATAATAATAATAATAAAAACTGATATAAAAAGACACCTTAATCAAGATGCATTTAAGCATAACTAGATAAGACTACCATATGTTAGAGAGTAAAGCATATGAAGATAGGCTCATAGAGTACAAATGCTTTCTTAAATGGTCTGCATCTCAAGAAGGTGATGGTGAGATGAAACCTATTCCTTCGATTTCTACTGGGTTGCAACTTAGCCATGTGAGCCTTCTTCTAATGTTCTTTTCAATGTGGTGGTAGTTGCAAGCACAAGCCAACCATTTCTGGAAAATATGAACTGCCCATGCTAATAAGAAAAAAACTATGTGCTCACATTGTCTACGACTTCATGTGTCATGTGGGATTATTTGGCTGAAATCTATTTAAAAATTTCTAGATTGTTTGGAGCATATCATATCTTTTTAATTTCAAATGAGATTCTAACTACATGCTGTTTTTCCA
Organism: Pseudotsuga menziesii; assembly: GCA_001517045.1. NCBI lineage: Eukaryota > Viridiplantae > Streptophyta > Pinopsida > Pinales > Pinaceae > Pseudotsuga > Pseudotsuga menziesii. The sequence goes on from LPNX010233677.1 coordinate 612,081, forward strand.
GTTTTTAGGATTTTGTGCATTATTGTGCTTGTCCATTATGTTGCAGAAGCCAAAGATTAAGACATTTTCCGCAGCCAATTTAATAGAATTTAGATTGAGGAGGCCCTTTCCTAGAAATATTTTTTGTCGATATCTACTGTAGTTGAAGTTAAAACTTAAAATTACCTTTTGCCCCCGTTTCTAATGGTTTGCTGCATGCTCATGTTGTCTTATGGTTACATAGTAAAAACTAACGAGCCTATACCCTAAAGGCTATGAATTTAGAATTCAAGCTTAACCTACAATTATTCTCATGGACATAAAATGGATATGTTGGATTATAAGCAGGTTGTTCCCTATCATTTCTTTGTCATTATATCAGTTTCTTTGGAGTCATGTTGACAAACAAAATATTCCAATGTCATATGAGATATACCACTTAAACTTTAACTTGGATTGGCCTTAGTTTGGAGTCTGCGACTTTATTCTATTTGTATAATTGTTACTCTGCATAAGAAAGCTTATTACTTGTTTGTTAGAGAGTAAAGCATATATTACTTCACCTCAATCATTCTTTTATGACAATCTCAGAAGGCATCATATCTAGTGCCATGCCACTTGGAGTGAAATAAGAAGACATCATGCCTAGTGTCATGTCATTTGGAGTGAAACCTAACATTAAGTTATTGAAAATTTAATGTCAATTGCAGTACATATGATACAATTCAATTCTCCCATGCTTATGAATTCTATTCAAAATGTTACTGTCAAATTTCCCCTTCACTGAAACATGGAGCTAACCACATATTGTCTTCACTCGCTTTGCAGCTTGCACAAATCCTGAAATCATCCAATTGCTTTGCACATTAAAAGAAAAAAAAATGGTACACAAGTTAGATGAACAAAGGAGTATCTAAGACGGGCAAATTAACCATTTTGAATAGAGTCATGAATCATTTTGTGAATCATTTTGTGAGTAGGTAGAATGGTAATATACCGTCTTGCCAACTCAAATTGAAAACTTGAAACAAACAGTGCTTGTATTGGGTCGAGTCCATGTTGATATATATAAAATATAGCCATTTTGTAGCTTCACCTTTGTCCCAGCTTCCTCACCATCTGGCATATCCAAGTTAATATTAAACACTACTTACCCATAGATGAAATAAAAGTTCAGCGAATTGGAGAGAGAAACCTGAATAGATGCTTATAAAAACAATGGAAAGAAATCCATTGGTTATCTAGATATTTCTTTGAAGAGCCTTTTCCAACAAGCTAAATATATATATATATATATTTCTGTTTAAGGACGGTCATTTGCAAATTGTAAAGAGAAGATAAAGATCGCTAGGATTTTTATTTTTTTCAATTAGACATCTAGAATCTAAATGAGCATCTTCTTTCTCTTTACAAGTAGTTGATTGGTAGATATATAGAATGCTCGAGAATCCATGTCCAACAATGATAATAACAAAGGAAGATATATGTAGTCAGTGAAAGCATTTTGAGTTGACTTTGGAATGCAAACACAAAGGAAGGCCCTAGAACAGTTTGCAACGGAATAAGCAAGTGCCATTTGACTCATTGATCACTAATTTGAGCATTAATGTGCTTATCAGGGAGGGTTGTTAAAAGACAAAACCCCATGATGAAATAACTGCTTTCATTGCTTCAGGTTTTAGGTTACTTGGCGTAAGGACCTGTAAACAAATCTTCAACATTTAAAAGCAAAATCTTGCCATTTCCATTTTCAACAATTGATTTTCTGTATCTTCAAAATAATTTCTACGAACGGAAGTGATGATAGAAAGTGCTTACAAAACCTAAGTGCTATTACCAGGTTAATATTTTAAGCAGGAAATAACAAAAAGAGAAACATGGAAATGTAGGTAAATCACAAAAAGAGAAACATGGAAATGTAGCTAAAATATTGAAAGATTAATGTTATCCTCTTATCCAATGCATTGAAACTTTTCCATTCTTCAAATTGAAAGTAAAATCCAGAGAAATATTTGAATCTTTGAAGATATATAACATACGAAACTCAACCAAGCTGTCCAAGCTGAAGAAAGTCCATGAAATGTGTTGTAGCGTGGGATTTGGGTTTTGTTTCTCAACCCAAAATCCCTTGAAACATTAAAATCAATAAGGGTCAATGAAGGTTTATGCACACCTCTATACCCACATATTTATGCTTTTGAACACTTTCCTGTTTTGTAAATTCCAGTTAGTTGTTAGAGTTTATGCAGAGGAGCAATTATGAGTATAGACTCATAGAGTACAAGTGCTTTCTTAAGTGGTCTGTATCTCAAGAAGGTGAAGAACCTGTTCCTTCGATTTCAACTGAGTTGCATCTTAGCCAGGCGTGCCCCACCATGATTTTTGCAGTTGAAATTTTAACGAATGGGGTTCTAGTTTTTCTTTGTGTGCATGAATATGTGGTCCTTCTTCTAATGTTCCTTTTAATGTGATGGCAGTTGCAAGCACAGGCCAACCATTTATAGAAAATATAATCTGCCCATGCTGGTAAGAAATATCTCAGTGCTCACATTGATTGGAACTTCAGGTGTAGATAAGAGAAGATTGTTAAACATGAGAAAAAAAATTGCCGCAACAACTAAGGTTTTATGAAATGCCCAAGGTTTTCAAAAAAATTCCATAGACAGCCAAAATCATTCACAAAAACGCGGGTAACATGCTGCCTGTGTTTCATTTTGTTGCATATACATACATTCATACCAATATAGATCTTACATTCTCTTTAAGGCATTTTATCATTCAACCACTCTCTTCCTCCCCATTGGATTTTGGGAGAATGTGATTTGAGGAGTGCTCAGGTCATTGGGATTGCTACAAGGAAAATCATAAGATTGGGACTTCCAAGCCACCACCGTGAGAACATGGGTGCCTTCACCTTCGTCAGTTCAATATTAAAATCAAGAAATATCCAACTATTGCATTTATGAATTTGGGATTGATTTCTTCTTACCTTTTATTTTATTTAATTCTTCTGGGCCTGTGTATAATTGTATGCTGATTGGGTTTCATATTCTATGTGTTATTTTAGCTCATATTTGCAAGCAAACATATATGTTTTTATTTCTGTGTATGCATGTATACATATGCACTTTTTTCTCTTTAATTGCCTTCATCAATGAAGTTGTGGACGAATAAAATGTGATGGTTGACAATTCGCAACTAACTGGTGCTGATCTCTCAATCCATTGTGGGGGAAGAATGTGGATGTCAAATAAGCACCGAGCTATTTTTTATTCTCGAGTTTCAATAGGTCAAAATCAAAATCAAGACAAAGGGACCTTGGTTCATTAGTGTGAGCCTTGAGGTCAATGGAGTATTAAACATCTTGCAAGGTTCCATTCTTGTCGTGGTTTGCCCCACCCAAATGACAAGGTTTTAGGGAACGAGGACAGGTGAAAGTCTTGGGAAAGTCTGGTGGAGTTCACACCTTACATCCAAGTCAAAGCAAGTCCATGAAATGTAGTGTAGCCCAGGATTTGGGTTTTGTTTCTCAACACAGCTTCCCTCAAAACATTAAAATCAATAAAGGTCAATGAAGGCTTATGCACACAACTATACCCACGTATTTATGCTTGTTGACACTTTCCTGTTTTTGTAAACTCCAGTTAGTTGTTAGAGTTATGCAGAGTAGCAATTATGAGGATAGACTCATAGAGTACAACTGTACAAGTGCTTTCTTAAATGGTCTGCATCTCAAGAAGGTGATGATGAGAGGGAACCTATTCCTTCGATTTCTACCGAGTTGCAACTTAGCCATGCGTGGGCCACCACGATGCCCACGATTTTTGTGGTTGAAATTTTAACTAATGGGTTCTAGTTTTTCTTTGTGTACATGAAGATGTGGGCCTTCTTCTAATGTTCCTTTTAATGTGATGGTAGTTGCAAGTACAAGCCAACAATTTCTGGAAAATATGATCTGCCCATGCTAATAAGAAAAAGGCTCAGTGCTCACATTGTCTAGAACTTCATGTGTCATGTGTGATAATTTGGCTGAAATCTATTTAAAAATTTCTAGATTGTTTGGAGCATATCACATCTTTTTAATTTCATATTTGATTTTAACTACTTGCTATTTTTCCAGTTCTTAGGATTTCGTGCAATATTGTGCTTGTCCATTATGTTGGAGAAGCCAAAGATTAAGTCATTTTCCGAAGCCAATTTAATAGAATTTAGATTGAGCAGGCCCTTCCTTAGAAATATTATTTTAGTCAATATCTACTGAATTTGTAGTTGAAGTTAAAGCTTAAAGTTTCTAATGGTTTGCTGCATGCTCATGTTGTCTTGTGGACATATTAAAAAACAATGAGCCTATACTCTAAAGGCTATGAATTTAGAATTCAAGCTTAACCTACAATCATTCTCATGGACATAAAATGGATATGTTGGATTATAAGCAGGTTTGTTCCCTATCATTTCTTTGTCATTAAGTTTCTTCATAGTCATGTTGACAAATAAAATGTTCCAATGTCATATGAGATATACCCCCTTAAACTTTAGCTTGGATTGGCCTTAGTTTGGAGTCTGTGACTTTATTTTAATTGTGTAATTCAGTTCCTTTTGTTTCTATCTCTGGTTTCATAGTTAAGATTGACGGTATGTGGAAATCTCGAATGCAATGGTTGAATGTATGCAATCACTTTGGGAGTCTCTCTTCTGGAGGTTCCCAAGTTCCCTTACTTTTTCTGCCTTAAAAAGACATGTATATCTAGCAAGATGGCTTAATTAGCATTCAGTTACCTCTGGAGATTTGATTGATAGGGTCCCTTATTTCTCTCTTTCTTGGCTTACATTAGAGAAAGTATTTGACATCATGCAATCATCACAAACATAGCAGCTCTTGGATTTTCTAGACATTTACTTGCTAACTGTTTTTTGTTAGGGCCCAATCTTATAAATCTACCATTGCAATGGGTAACTCCTAATGTTGTTGTTATATGCCGTTGTCATTGGATGAAAATGTTTGTTAGGAGTTTCTGCTAATTCGAAGCATGAAGTACTACAATATCTCATGGATCAAAGCTGTTGCAGGCTTTCCAACTAAGGAGCCACTGTGTTTTCGCACAATTTGCATTGGAGCAGCGGGGAATGTCTACTGAGTGACATGAAATGCTTTTGTAACAACTGAAGAGGGTTTTTTTTGTCCCTTGTGACAAATGCTTTGTCCACAAAACCACAACTCGCAACAGTTGGATATTGCTTATGTTGCCAAGCTTGGAGACTCACATGGTGCTGATCAAGGCTAATGGAGAAATAACTGTTGTGCACCTTTTAGCAGAACACAAAGCTAGCAAGGAGGCTGTAAGAAAAAAGCTACGGTCATCACATCTCGATGACTCCGAGATTGTAGTTCTCAAGCATGATGTTTGAACTTTGGCGTGTAAAGGCCATAATTTAGGTACACATCTCTACTTCCTTATGCGATTGTTAGCTTGAGGTCTTAACTATCACAAGTTCCCTTTTTGAGAGTACAAACTGTGTAGATCTAGCACATCTGATTAACAAATTTGTGAAATTTAAAAAACACGCGAAGTGCCTTTGTTGTGTCTTGTGGTGGAATAACTAAGAATTTGAAATTCTATCCACTGATAAGCAATTGCTACTCTTAATATTATAAGAGATCCACTGTTTTTCTTGTCATGCATAAAATATTATTTTTTATTTTTTATTGTAGGTGTTGGTATCGTCAATCTATACCAATAGAGCAAATTCTCTATGTTATTTGTCAAAAGCCACTTTTGTCCAAGTTGAAGTTGCCAAATTCTTTTTAAACTTGGATTATTGGTGAGTATTTTGATTTCATTTTCTTATAGTAGATACAACATTGGACAAGGCATATCATATTGTGTTGTTATATGTAACAGAACTAAAAGTGGTCAATCAATGGTTAGTTTGAGTTCTTTGAATATTTTCAGTTCATTGTCTTGTTTGTTTGAGGTCTGCACTTTTTATAAAAGTTATGTCAGAATGATGAAATTGAGCTTGGCATAGTTTAGCAATTGACTTTCATTAAATATAAGTTGGATTCTTGCTTCTAGTTTGCCTTTTTGGGAAAATTATCTAAAATAATGTTTAACATTTTTATGCAGCTGTATAACTTATAATTGGGAAAATCATCTAAAATAATGTTCAACATTTGTATGCAGCTGTAAAACTTATAAAACAACCTACTAGATCGTATTTGGTATATTGTTGTTCAAATAAAGGAACTAAGGTCATGTTATATACAAACATTGTATTCCATATTCGTTTCGAAGATATAGATGTATGAATTTGTTTTGGTTTCAAGTGTTGGATGATGGGGGTGAAATGGATGTTCTAAAGCTTGCAATAGAGGGTAAAGCTTCGAAGTTTCTAAAATTGGTTGGTTAATGAAGTTATTGGTATCTATCTTGTATAAGCATTCCTTTCCACTTTAGGACTGACTTTGTATAAGCATTCCTTTCCACTTTAGGACTGACTTTTTACATTTGTGAAAACAATAAAAGGGTTTAGAGTCTCAAGCTATGTTCCTTAAACCATATACATAAAGCTGCAATGCCAGTAAAACAATCTCTTGAAAAATAAGACCAACATTCAGAAAGGCATAACCTGATAACAAGCATATAAACACACATAATATGGCTCTTGAGCAGATTCTCATTCAGTTGAATTTTGCCATTTTTGAGCTTCAAACTGTAAAAAGCCAACACAGTCTGTAACATAATTACGCAAGCTCTTTTCTACATTGCCTCTCCTGCTATCGACCAGATGGAAAGTGGAGTGGGAGGCAAGATGCTGACTTCTCCAGGTTTATTGATTTAAGAAAAAATACATAGTACTCCACCCAGGTTGTTAGCTGTACCTTATTCCTCTGCATAAACGATATATGTTTTCGTGTTGTCCTTCCTTTGCTCCATGAGTTGGAGCAATTGCCTCTATCTTCTCCACCCAGGTTGTTAGCTGTACCTTATTCCTCTGCATAAACGATAGATGTTTTCTTGTTGTCCTTCCTTTGCTCCATGAGTTGGAGCAATTGCCTCTATCTTTGGACCATAATTCATTAAGATTTTCATTATGATGATGGAATGGTGGGAAAGGTCCAATCTACCCTTGTCTCATCATATAAAGGGAGCATTCTTTGGTTAGATATGGAAGGGAATGGGAAAGATTTGTTTCCCATAGGACAACTTGATTTCCTAACCGATCAACTCCCTTATCTGCAGATCTTTTTACATGAATGAAGTCCCACACTTAAAACCAATCATTTGCCTGAATCAACCAATACACTTTGCTATTTTGAACTCAACCCTTAGGAATTCCAGAATGTTTGGAAATCTTCTATGCACCCTTGGATTTCTCTTTGTTGTTTTCTTGTCCTGAAGCTTCCTCAAAGGTTTTGAGGACTTTTAAGAAGTTCCTAGCTTTCCTAGTGCTTTCTTTACCTGACAGTAAAGTATCATCTACAGACTAAACATGTGAAAGAGACCCAGTGGTAGAAGAGATATGGAAGCCCTCAATTTTGTCACAAATTTTAGCATTTTCCAGAGCTCTTTCCAAGGTTCTTTAGCCATGATGATGAACAGAAAAGGAGACAATGAATTCCTTCCTTAAATCCCTTGTGGATATGAAAAAGTTGGTAAGCCTCCACCAATCAAAACTGCAAAAGAAGTTGCTGATATCAAGTCTCTTACCCAATCCACCCATTCTTAGCTGAATGTAAAATTATGTGGATATTCCATTGGACAGTCATCGATTCCCCTCCTTCTCCACAACCAAAAGCCACATCGACACCAATTCTAATATCCAGTCCCAACCTGGTCTTATTTGCAATACCAATTCAGTGTGATCTACTCATGCTATTGATGCTTTTATGTCGTACCAATCTCATGTTTTGGATCAAAATTATAAGTTTCCAGTTGATCTAGACCACATCAATGTTAACTTTTCATATGCTTAGCTAATACATCAGTATTTCATTTCATTTTCATAACAAAAGCATATAAGCAGGATCACTGAAAGAAACAATATCACAAGAACAACACAGATTTATCCTGGGAAAACCCTAAAGGGAAAAACCCAGCAAAAGCTTCCTCAATATAGATGCCCAAAAAGATAAAAGGTAAAACCAACAAGAAGATCAAAGCCTGATCCTCCTCCTTCTCCAGTTGCTTCTCTCTCTCCACTAATGCACTACACAAGTGAGAGTGTGTGCTCCAAATGAGGAGCGCTACACCTCTATTTATATTCATTCGTTCATTTTAATTAACTCATCCGACATGTAGGCTCGAGTTAATCATGTAGGCTCAAGTAACCACACTGGGGTGCTAATGACCCACCTTTACAAAATTTAGAGGGGACTACCTCATGACTCTTATTAGTTCTTCCGATTAGAAGCATCGGGGTACAAAGTAATACAAGTGGTTCTCCCAGTAGGACCATCGGGGACCACAAACAGATACATATAGAATATTCTTCGAAGTTACAATATTTCAACACTCCCCCTTAATGAGAAGGGTACTCTACAACAACATCAACAACAACAATAACAAGAGAGAGAGAGAGAGAGCATCATCAGCATCATCAGGGTAACAGATCTATAAATCATTGGAAGCTTTTCAACATCATGTAGTCTTCATCTTCAATCTTCAGTCTTCAGCAACATCAATACTTTGACTGCTTCGATCAGCAACAATCTTCAACACTTTGACCTTTCGATCAGCAACATCATCTTCAGCACTTTGACCTTTCGATCAGCAACATCATCATCATCATACTCTGATCTTTCGAATAGCAACAACATCATCATCATACTCTGATCTTTCGATCAGTACGTCATCATCATCATACTCTGATCTTTCGATCAGTACGTCATCAACATCAGCAATAATCTGCAATCCACAACATGAAGACGAAAGTCTTCGGATCACTTTTGGACCTAAGTCCAGGGATGATACAATCCTATCACATTCTCGACAACCGAAGTCACCGGATTGATTACGGGATAATCAGTCCCTATCACTTTAGGACTAGGTCCAAGGATGATGCAATCCTACCGCATTCTTGACAACTGAAGTCACCGGATTGATTACGGGATAATCAGTCCCTATCACTTTAGGACTAGGTTCAAGGATGATGCAATCCTACCACTTTCTCGGGGACCGAAGCCTCTGGATACCATTCTGAACCGAAGTTCAAGGATGATGCAATCCTGCCACATTCTCGGGGACCGAAGCCTCTGGATACCATTCTGAACCGAAGTTCAAGGATGATGCAATCCTGCCACATTCTCAGGGACCGAAGCCTCCGGATACCATTCTGAACCGAAGTTCAAGGATGATGCAATCCCACTACATTCTCAAAGACCGAGGTCATTGGATCACTTTAGGGCAAATGCCCAGGGATGATACAATCCCACTACATTCTCGAGGACCGAGGTCACCGGATATATTCTGGACAGATGTCCCAGGATGATACAATCCCTCTTCATTCTCAAGGACCGAGGTCACCGGATCACTTTAGGGCAAGTGCCCAGGGATGATACAATCCCACTGCAACATCACTACTCCCCCTTTCGAGGAAGGTCTTTCCGAACCACACCAAGCTTGTCTCGAAAGTGTTCGAACTTTACTCAAGACAGAGGCTTCGTCAGCACATCAACAACTTGTTCATCAGTACTCACATACTGGAGCTTTATGGCTCCCTTCTGCATCATATCTCGAATATAGAAATACC
>LPNX010233677.1:623997-717784 GCA_001517045.1 Pseudotsuga menziesii
TCTTATTTAAACCAGGTACATATAATACATCTTTCATCTTTAGAGGATTACCTGAATCAAGCTTGTAGCTTGCTTCACCAACTCCTTTGATCGGATATTGATAGTCATCTCCTAGGGATACCTTCTGAGGAGAGCTTCTTTCTTCAAGTTTGGACAGAGTTTTCTTTTGTCCTGTCATGTGCTTTGAAGCACCACTATCAATAAGCCAAGTGTCTTCTCCAGGCGTTATAGACCGAGAGAGTGTGGAGAATAGTACATACTCTTCTGCATCTTCTTCTCTTGCTTGCTTTCTTGGAGGTCCTTCTTCTTCTTCTTCTTCTTCTTCATCTTCATCTTCTGCTAGATGAGCATGATATCTTTTGTTGTTGTTGATCCTCTTCTTATATTCTTGCTTCTTTATAGGACAATTTCGGGCAATGTGTCCTATCTTATCACAATGAAAACATTGAAAGCCACAATAGTCTTTCTCTGGATGATTTTCCCTTCTTCTTTGGATTCTTCTGGGAGGTTGAGACTCCTTGAATTTTCTTCTCCTGAAGTTAGGTTGACTTCTTCTTTTCTTGGTGTGAGTGGCTAGGGCTTGATCATCTTCCTTTAGTAAGGCCTCTCTGTTTGCCACTCTAGTCTCTTCCTGAATGCAGTCTTCCCATACTACTTCAAACATCATGCTTTCTTTTCTGGCACACATCATCTGGATGAAGGATTCCCAGGGTCTAGTGAGACCATTGAGAGCAGTCATAACCAATTCATCTTCATCAAGCTTATCTCCAACAGCTTCTAGTTGCGCTTTGATCTGAGAAACCCTTGTGAAGTAGTCTTGGATGGATTCTCCATGACTCATCTTGGTACTCTTTAGTTGAGCTCTTAGATTCATCTTCTTGTTGATGTTTCTTCCCTCATACATTTTGGAAAGGGCATCATACATTTCTTTTGGAGTCTTCTTGGATGACACTTGAGGGATCAAGTGATCCTTGATGGAGTCAGCAATAATCCTTTGTGCTCTAATCATATCCTTTCGGTGCTTCTCCTTGGCTTCAGCTTCTTCTTTGACATACTTATCAAGATCATTCTCTTGGAGAATGAGACCAATCCTGTATTTCCATGCTCGAAAATTCTCTATGCCTTCTAGCTTGTCCTCAAGCTTAGTGCTTGGGGCCATCTTGTCAGAAAATCACAAAAAATTGAAATTTTGCGGAATGAGAAACTGACCTTACCAGGAGATGCGCTTGAATGAGGTGAGTTGACTGGTGAGCTTGGATTCTGGAGATTACAATTCTTCACCTTCCAAATCAGACTTGCAAGATTCAACTTCTGCAGTTTTTTGGTATGGCTGTCAAACTAGGGTTTGACTTTTCTGGAGACTCACACATCCAAAAACGGTGATTCCTGGCTCAAAAGATGCGCTTTGGGAGGGTGCAACTTTCCATGTAATCAGTTTTTCGAAACTCAAAAATTTTCCCGAAACCCTAATTTCTTCCGGGGAGAGAGAGAGGGCTATTTTTCCTTGTGAAGGCTGTCCTATTCAAGGTGGCTCTGATACCATGTTAACTTTTCATATGCTTAGCTAATAAATCAGTATTTCATTTCATTTTCATAACAAAAGCATATAAGCAGGATCACTGAAAGAAACAGTATCACAAGAACAACACAGATTTATCCTGGGAAAACCCTAAAAGGAAAAACCCAGCAAAAGCTTCCTCAATATAGATGCCCAAAAAGATAAAAGGTAAAACCAACAAGGAGATCAAAGCCTGATCCTCCTCCTTCTCCAGCTGCTTCTCTCTCTCCACTAATGTGCTACACAAGTGAGAGTGTGTGCTCCAAATGAGGAGCGCTACACCTCTATTTATATTCATCCGTTCACTTTAATTAACTCATCTGACATGTAGGCTCGAGTTAATCATGTAGGCTCGAGTTACACATGTAGGCTCAAGTAACCACACTGGGGTGCTAATGACCCACCTTTACAATTAGAGGGGACTACCTCATGACTCTTATTAGTTCTTCCGATTAAAAGCATCGGGGTACAAAGTAATACAAGTCTTTCTCCCGGAAGGACCATCAGGGACCACAAACAGATACATATAGAATATTCTTCGAAGTTACAATATTTCAACAATCAATAACCATCTGATTTCTTATTCTCAACTGTTGATTAATGCTACTTCTGCCCATACGATGGGAGCTTCTTTGACCATGCAGGTTTCTGCTAACACAAGGCCTTCATACTTATAAGGTTGTAAAACCATCGACATGCAATCAATTAATAATAGAGTCGTGCAACAATATAGTAACACCTCAAGAACTGCCTGCCTCTGCCAATTACTCTCTTTGCTCCTCCAGAATCTCGATCCCTGCTATTGTTGAAAGACAAATTGAAAGCAACGAGTAGATTAGTGAAATCTATTCCTCGTTCAAGCATCCTCCAGAATAGATGCATGCAGGAGTGCTGCTCATTCCTATTCAGATATTGCAGCTAGTTTTACAGATCATGTTCATCTAGGAGTTTCTGAACAATCTCATGATTGTGAGTTATTGGGAATTGGAATACTGGAAGATGGCATGAACAGGTATAAGAGCTACCAGTTGCCTCATATTGAGGGAGAAGAGGGGGTTGGTGATCAACTGCATTGCTCAAGAATTTCCAATCAAGAAGCGAATGCAAAGCCACTTCTCGCAATAATTCGAGAAGAAAGTAGACCGTTAGAGATTCATAAGCCCTAACTGTGGATCCAGACAAGTTACAGTTTGGGCGTAGGACGATATGTACAATACCAATACTGTTGTTGCTTCTGATTTCTTTCATCATATCTATTTTATCATCGAGTCTCGAAGTGGGTCCGGCATAGCTTCACAAACCATAATTAGAGAAACCAAGGAAGGAACTAGCAGAGCACCAAGGCTCCAATAGACATGAGTAGATACACACTCAACTCAATTGTATTGATGAATAAAAGTTACATATATAGGAAAATGATAAGCTAAGCTAGATCCTACAAATATGGATCGGATCCTATAGCATAGGAGCTGTTCAAACAACAAATATAGATATAGAAAACATACTTGAATACATTGGCTGCATTATATCTAACAACCTCCCTTAATGTAGAAATGGATTCTTGACAAAACCCAATTTCTGCTTAAGATCCTCAAAATGGATCCTTCCAACTGGTTTAGTAAAAATATCAGCAACATTCATACTTGTACTATAGTAGATCAATTCAATTTCTTGAGACTCAATCTTTTCTTTGACAAAATGATGTTGTAGCTCAATATGTTTGGATCTGGCATGATAGACTGGATTGTGTGCCAGCTTAATTGATCTTTGATTATCACACTGAGTTCTGGTAGCTTGTTTTTGTTGTGTTCCAACATCTTCAAGAATGCGCCTCAACCAAATGGTTTTACAAGTAGCATTGGCTAAAGCTTTATATTCAGCTTCTATGGATGACAAAGAAACAGTGGGTTGTTTCTTACTACTCCATGACACAACTCCCGAACCAATGTTAAAAACATATCCAAAAGTGGATTTTCTGTCATCAGGATTTCCTGCCTAATCAGAATCAGAATAACTTGCCAATTGAACATCAGATACATCAGTATATAAAAGACCACAATTAACTGTTCCTTTTAAATATCTTAGGATCTACTTTGTAGCTTTCCAATGTGTTTTGCATGGCTTAGCGAAGAACTGACTAAGAATGCTAACAAAATATGATATGTCTGGCTTTGTGGTAGTGAGATAGTTCAGACTACCCACTAGTTGACGATACAAAGTACCATCCGCTTCTTTAGCTCCATCACTATTGTATAATTTGACATTTTGATCCAAAGGAGATGATATAGCTTTGCATTCACTCATTTGAAATCTGTCAAGGATTTCCATTGCATACTTGCTCTGAGTGATGAAAGTTTTGCCAGATTCTCTCCAAAAAGCAATGCCTAAACAACAATGCAAGTCACCAAGGTTTTTCATTTCAAATTCCTGTGACATATTACTTTTAATATCTGTAATTAATTGATATGCTCCACCTGTAATGATAAGATCATCCACTTATAAGGATATCAAACAAACATTTTCCTCTTCATCTTTCTTAATATATAGGCTTGAATCATTTTTACTTTTAAGAAACCCTTGCTCTTTAAAGAAGGAATCAATCTTGATATACCATGATCTAGGAGCCAGTTTCAGTCCACAGATAGCTTTCTTTAATCTGCACACAAGATGCTCCTGACTTTTTTGCACAAAGCCTTCAAGCTGCACTAAGTATACTTCCTCTTTTAAATCACCATTTAGAAAAGCAGATTTAACATATAATTGGTGCATTATCCAGTTATGTTTAGTAGTTAATGCAACTAGCAATCTGATAGTGTTTAATTTAGCTACTGGTGCATATGTTTCTTCAAAGTCAATATCCTCTAGTTGAGAATAACCCTTTGCAACTAATCTTGTCTTAAATTTGTCAATACTACCATCAACTTTGAGCTTAGATTTGTATAGCCATTTAGATCCTATGGGTACTTTATCTTTGGGTAATTCTACTAAATCCCAAGTTTTATTTCTCATAATGAAATTATATTCCTTATTCATTGCAGTCACCCTTTCTTCCTTATTTTTGGCTTGTTCGTAATTTAATGGTTCTATGACATTCATTACATTAGTCATCACGGCATAATCTCTAATCTTTACAGGAGGATGAGTTTGTCGATTTGACCTTCTAGGTACTACAATACCTGCTGGAGTTCCATCCATGATTCTTCTTTCTTCTGCTGTTTCTTCATTTGAGGTAGTATCACTCATGCTTGATTCTTGTTCCTGAACCTGTTGCTATTCTTGCACCTAATGCCATTCCTGCATTTTTTTGAACAATTTTATCTATTTTGACATGCTCATCTGTGATTTGTTCTTCATCAGCATTATTCATCCTGTTACATATATCTGTATTTTTATGAAATACAACATCTCTACTAGCAATCAATTTGTGTGAACTAGGATGAACAAATTTATATGCTTTATGATCATCACAGTAGCCAACAAAGACATTCAATGGATTTTGCATCAAATTTCCTTCTGTCATCTTTAGGTATGTATGCAAAAGCCCTAGAACCAAATATTCTTAAATGATTAATTTCAGGTTTATAGCCATAAAAGACTTCAAAGGAGGTTTGAAGTTCTAATTTCTTTGTTGGACTCTTGTTCTTTAAATAAACAACAATGTTTATTGCTTCAGCCCAAAAAACCATTAAAAATGTTTTTACCTTGGAGCATGCTGCGAGCACTTTCTACCAGAGTTCTGTTTTTCCTCTCAGCAACTACATTTTGCTGAGGTGTATCAGTGACAAAGAATTGTTGTTGGATTCCATTTTCTATATAGTATCTTTTAAAAGCTCCAGAAGTGTACTCACCACCTTGGTTCGATCTGAGGATTTTTATGTATTTATCTGTCTGCTTTTTAACTTTGATCTTGAATTCCTTGAAGTATTAAAAAACATAGTTTTTTCTTCTTATGAAGTAAGCCCATGCGAACCTGGATCTGTCATCAACAAATATCATAAAATACCATACACCACCAAGTGATCTGGTCTGCATAGGTCCACATACATCAGTGTGTATTAGTTCAAGAAGTTCAGTTTGTCTCTTCTCTTCATGTTAGAAAATTAATTTCTGTGCTGTTTCCTGAGTGCACATGTAGCACATTCAATATGATCATTTTTATGACAGGACGACCCTCAACCATAGACTTTTCTTGTAATAACATGAGATCATTGTGATTGAGGTGTCCTTACCTTTGATGCCATAATTCGACATCTGAAATAACTGATGCCGCTAGTGCTTGATGGTTTCCCTTGATTGCATCCAACTTGTGTAATCCACCAAGTCTGGATCCTGTCGCTATAACCCTGTAATGATCTTGGACATCTTTAACATGGCACTTATATTTATCAAATTCTATTTTCATATCATTATTGGTGATAGCAGAAACAAATATTAAGTTTTTTTTTATGCCTGGAACATACATCACATTATGAATCTGTTTAAATTGTCAATCAGGTAGATTTACACTTATTGCTCCATTACCTAGGATCTTATGTGACCTGTTATCACCCAAATAAATGTTTGTGCCATCATATTTTTCATGATATTCATCATACCAGTTTCTATTACAGGACATATGGACATAAACACTCGAATCTATAAACCATGCATTTTCGTCATCCGTTTCCATAGACAAAGCATGTTCAAATATACACAGTCTAAGATTCTTGAATCCATTGACATCACAGATGTCTTTTCTTACATAGTTTCCATTATGTTTTATGTATATGTTTTTGGAATCATTGTTTATCTTCTTAAAACAATCTCTAGCTATATGACCTGATTTGCCACAATAATGGCATACAACATCTCTATTAGCATTAGAGTCAGTGTGTGACATACCTCTATGACTTGTACGAAACTTTCCTCTGTGTGTGTGTCTGCCTCTTGCCATCAATGCCTGATCTGCAGTCTGAGATGCCGGTTCATAAATCTTCATTCTCTCTTCTTCTTGTAGAAGCACCAAGTTCTGTAAATGAAGGAGGGGTCTGTTTTGCTGCAAGTGTTGAGATGAATATTTTATAATCTAGCAATAAACCTTTTAATGTAATAGATACCAGATCAGCACTAGACACTTCTTCGCCAATATCTCCCAGATTATCTCGAAAATCTTTTATGCAGGAGAGATATTTATTTATGGATTCGTTTACTTCCATTTTAATAGACAATAGTTTAGTCTTCAAAAACATAATTCTATTTGAATCTGACGTCTCATACAAACCTTTGAGTTTGTCCCATGTATTTTTGGATGTCTTGCAATTCCTGATATGAGATATAATACTATCTTTTATAGACATATGAATTAATATATTTGCTTGGGCTTCCAGCTTATTCCAATCTGAGAGATACAACAGATCTGCAGGCTTCTGTTCATCTCCTTTCACGGTCGACCACAAACTGAGAGCTTCAAGTACAATGACTAAATTAAATTTCCAATTTACATAATTCTCTCCATTCAATTTTGATGATTCAGTGATATATAGATCGGCAAGAGACCTGTCTGTCATTTAAAAAAACAACCGAAGCGCCATCTATTTTAACCAGAAAACAAGAGAATAATATTGGCTCACCTCTTAGAAAACTGATGACAAACAGCTCGACGCTCGCTCCCTTGCCCTTATCCGGTGCTGGCCAAAATCATTGTAAGGCAGGGGCTCTCTGGTGCTTTTTTCCTCTTGCAGATGGGCGTTGCCGGCGCACAAGCTTCTTCTGGTGGAGGCTCCGCGGACGCACTGGTGGTTATGGGAGAGGTGTTGTAGGCACTCTGTCTACTCACAGAAACAACGCCGACGCACTGATGACCTTCAGAAACAACGCTAGCCAACACAGGAGGGAAAAAAATATCAGATGCCAAGCGCTATCCTGACGTCTTTGTTTCCAGCAGTAGCGTTCCTCCTTCAATACATATCACAACACTGTCCTCTTCACAATTGAACGAGCTCCACTAGACACACTCACACCCAACAATATTTTGGTTCCCTCATAGCAGCTCTAAACTTGCCTCTGATACCAAATTAGAGAAACCAAGGAAGAAACTAGATCTTACAAATACGAATCAGATCCTGCTACGAATCATCCTATAGCATGAGATGTTCAAATAGAAAATCTAGATATAGAAAACATACACAAATACATTGACAGCATTATATCTAACCACCATCACATTATCAGCGCAAAACTATGATAAACGCTTGAAAAAAGAACATAACATTGAAAAATACAGAAGATTTAGTGCTTTTCATCCAAATGAGCAGGCACTTCTTTTAAATAATAAATTGCGAGAGTAATGGTATTCCGTAGGCAGATAAATGCGCCCATATAAACTTGCCGCCCCCAAAGCTTCCTGCTCTTGAAATGACGAGACAGAGAAGACTCTTGAGTTCTACATCGTCACAAAACAAATTGTTTTTTGGTTTTTATCCAAATGTTAAAATACGTTAAGTGGTTTTGTTTGATAAGCTTTTTTTCAGAGAAAAAATACCAGTCTTTGTTATTCATTATGAATCAAAAGACATCTTTTACAATTAGCATGATAACTGTCAGAACACAGTTCCAGCAATATCAAATCCAAATGACAAAACATAGCAGCATCTACAAAAAGTAAAGTCTGATCGTCGCAGACTTTTCTCATCATCCCTGTAATAACAGGTCAGAAAGAACTGAGAATCATCGAAGATGAACTTTAACCATACATATCCGAGCAATGAATGCTGGCAAGAAGGACTCAACATAGTACTGAATGAGATAAACAATCAACAGCTATAAACATGCTGAAACATAAAGATAATCAGCTACTCTAAAAGAGATATAGATTTCCTTGATTCACAATCAAACCATCCATTGTTTCTGAAAAAGAAATAATTCCCATATCCAAATTCAGGCCTTGTTTGGAAAGTGCATCTGCCAGTGTGTTATGCTCACGATATGTATGTTTAAAGATCATCGGCAGGACCAAATGAAGCATAAGTCTAATATCGAAACACCAATGCATCAGAGAATGAACATCAAGTGCTGAAGATCTGTTAAGCCATGAGATAATAACCAAAGAATCCCCATATATCAGCTGTATAGGGATACCCATCATCATACCAACTCTAAGAAGTGCTCAGCATGCCAGTAACTCTGCCCTTGTATTTGAACTTCTACCACAACCCATTGAGAAGCTAAAAAAATGAGAATCATTGATATAAATCACACAACCTGATCCTCCTCTATAATCTTCAGCAACACCATCAAAGAAACCGCATGGAAAACATTTTAAAGGTTTAGGGCCAATTTTGCGAACTTTGAGAATTTTCAGAGGCACAGGGTGTGTATTTATCAGGCCTTCAATTCTTGCAATCACAGCAGAGTAGGATGGTCTCTTATTTTCAAACAAGCAGAGGTTACGGATGAGCCAAATACCCCAAAATATAAACAGAGGCAGGTAATAGAATGGGGCAGATCTCGATATACAAGAGAACCAAAGGTCCAAGAAGGAATGAACAGAGCTGAAGATGGGGAAAGAGCACTTGTATTTGTCCTCAAAATAAGAATATATACTGGCAGAAAAGGAACAGCCAAAAAAAAGATGATGGATATCTTCCAGGTCTCGTTCACAGAGGACACAACGACTAGGCCCATTTATACCTCTAGTCTGCAATTGCTCCCAGGTTAATATCTTTCGATAAATCAATAACCAGGTAAAGCATTTTATTTTTAGAGGGATACTCAATGTCCATAAATTTTTTAAAGCCTTGTCATTTAGATATGAACAGCTATTAGAAATGACACAAGAATAACCTTCAGCAGTAGTTATCGGCCCTGTATACTTGTTGTGATTCCAAATTAAATAATCATTTTGGTCCGAGAGCCGAATATGTTCATATTCCAAACCTCTAATGAAATTATCCCATACAACTTTCCAATCTCCAATAAGATCAAGTTCGTCTGCAGAGAACCAGTAACCTTTGGCATCTGTTGTATGATTGCGAGCCTGAGCTAAGGAAACAATGCCATAATCCTCCAAATAGTCTCGCAGATCTCTAGGCAGAATAAAAGATGAGCCCATGCCCACGATAGGGTCTGCACCCAGGCAAATGGATTCTCCATTACCCACTTGCCAGATAATACCTGTTCCAATCCAAGTTAAGGTAGTAATAAAACCCTTCCAAATAATTGAGGCATTATTAAAAATGAAATTCTTCTCCCTAAGCCATAGGTGAAATGGCTTATTCTTCATATATTTTGCTGTAATGAGTAGATTCCAGATACCTTTGCTATTTACTGCCATCCAAAATGATTTCATTCTCAAAGAGAAACTGAAGCTAGGTAGATGTTTAATACCCCAGCCACCATGAGAAGTAGGCCGAGCCAATAGATGCCAATCTACTAAGTGAATTTTTTTTTTCTTTGCAGAGGATCCCCACAGAAATGAAAAAATCACTTTTCTGAGTTTATCAAGAATAGAGGAAGGAATCGGAACCAGTGACATCCAGTAGACTGGCATGCTAGAGAGGACAACACGAATAAGGACAAGCCTACCTCCCATGGATAGAAGCCTGTTTGTCCAATGAGAAATTCTCTTTTCAAATTTCAAAACCATCCAAAGCCAATCTTTAACCAGGTAACCATTTGGTTTCAGGAAATAGCCCAAATAACTGAAACCTTTCCGGAGATCATCAAACCTGTAAGGGAGGATACCGATAATTCTTTGGAGAGATGTCTCATCTATGTCTTTTTGAAGAAAACAAGATTTGTTCACATTAATACTCATTCCTGAGGCCTCACAGAAAATATCCAGAATATCTTTAAATGCCAACCATTCTTCAAAGGATCCCAGACCAAAAAGTATCACATCATCAACAAAAAGTAAATGGGTGAAAGAGAGCTTAGATGTAACTTTTATGCCTTTAATCTTCCCATTCCGTTTAGCATCCTCAATCAAGAGACTAAGCCCTTCTATAACTAGAATGAATAATAGAGGGGATAAAGGGCATCCATGCCTTAAGCCCCGCGAGGCTGGAAAGAAGGAGGACGAAGAGCCATTAATAAGAACAACGAAGTTAGCTGACGAAATGCATCCCAGAATCCAATTTACACCAATAAGGGGAACCCCAATTTGAATAAGTAATAGACGAATGAAGGTCCAATTAACTCTGTCAAAGGCTTTAGATAAATCCAGCTTGAGGATGAGAGCAGATTTATTTTTGGTATTGACGGCATGCAAGACTTCCTGAGTAATAGCAATGGGTTCCTGGATCAGCCGATTTTTAAGAAAGCCAAATTGTTGAGGAGAGATGGAAGCATCCAGAAAGGGTTTAAGCCTCATAGCTGCAACTTTGGAAATCAATTTATAGCAAAGATTACATAGGGAGATAGGTTGATAGTCAGCAAAAGAAACAGGCAGGTCAGTCTTAGGGATAAGGGCTAGAAATGTAGAATTGAGAGCAGGAGCCACTCTGCCCAAGATTCTAGCTGATTCCACCACTTTAACAAGTAGAGGTCCCAGAAGATCAAAAAAGAACAAATAAAACTCAACTGGCCAACCATCCGGTCCAGGAGCCTTATCTTTTTTAAAGAGTTTAAGTACCTTTTCCACTTCCAAAATAGTAACAGGGCTTGAAAAGTAATCTCTATCATCCTGACTGATATAAGCGGGGAAGAGACGAATTACCTTCAGCTGAGATTCCAGATTGGTCAATTTATCATCTTCAAACAGTGACAAGCTAAGTGGGTTTTGTTTGATAAGCTAAGTCGAAAAGCTTTCGCAGTGACAAAATATTATGTCCAAAGCTGATTCATTTGGATTTTTAGATGTATGGGTAGAGTTAAAAAGGGTTAAAAAATCATATGCAAAGATTTATGAGTGGATTTAAAACATTTAATAGAATTATATTATGAAAAAGATAAAAATTATAAATTTTACTGGATTTCACAATAATAATTGAGAATAATTATTCTAATTCTAATTATTAATATTAATAAGAAAAAATATATTTTATTAAAAATATTTGGATATATTAAATTTATTTTTATATTTAAAATAATTTCTATCAAACTAAAGTATATATGAATGTCTAAACTATATATAACTAGCAATTGTTAAAATAAAGTAGACACGATGAAGTGAAAAAAAGTAGTAACATAGATGGTATGATTTGAGCTACTTCTAGTCATAAAAATGTCTTTTTTCATTTGCTAAAGTATTATGGAAAAAAAATAAAGAAATAGGTAAATTGAAGTGAGTTTGAAAATTTCTTAAAAATGTAGAAACTTTGAAGACAATATAAAGTAATGTTAACTATAATAGATTAGCTCTTGTATGTGGTGCATGTTGATTTTAAAGTACTTAAAAAGAGCAATAGGAAGGTACACTGGTTTAGATGGATGAAAATAGTTAGGTACCAATTAATTTAAATGATATATTTTTTTTTCCTCAAAAAGAGACAATATCTTTAAATAAATATTTGTAAAGTAGTAAAAAATATCGTCAACGGAAAGAAATAGTCCGTTATAGTTCAAAGAGAGAATCCATCAGAAAAAGAACTGGTCTGAAACAAAGGTCATACAAGAGCATCGAATAGTCGAGAGAACAACAAAAAAACAACACCAGAATAGGCCATCCGAAAAAGGATTGGGGGCGAGACCACCCTAATAAAAAACAGAGAAACAACAAGGACCCCAAAAGTCAATCATATGTAGCCAAACTGCCCTCGATCCACTAGCAAACCATTAGCCATCCACTTATCAAATAAAATGAAGCCATCGTCTGCCTAGAGAGCCAGCTTTGATAAACTGTTCACCCGTGTGTTATGATCTCGGTATATATGAGAAAAATAAATCTCATGAAAGGACTCGATCAATCTCCTAACACGTTTCAACCATGGATCAAGATGGAAGATATGGATGTGATGATAACCCAACGCCCAGTCACTGATAGCCTTGGAGTCACCGAAAATGTGAATCCCATCCAAGCCAAGAGACTTAGAGAAACGTAGAAGAATCCACAAAGATAAAATTTCACCTTTCGTGTTGGAACCGGGACTGCAGTTCATCCATAGATTGTAGTAATTGTGGTCTGCCGACTTTAAAACGGCCCCGACTCCACAAAGACTGGAAGCAGCGTGTGACTCATCGTCGAAAAATCCCACCAAGCTGTGGACATGAGACATATCTTTTGGCACCTTAGTAATCATTTGAGCACTGCCCCAATTAGTAAGGTCCCACCATATTCAAAGAAATCCTTTAAACTTATGTCTGCAATTTCTGAGAAGCGCATCCTCTTACCCTCGAATATGATTTTGTTCCTGTAACGCCAAAGTTCCCACAAAATGTAGCATGACAGAGTTTGCCAACCCAGAAACTTTCTAGGCCAAGAACAAAAATAAGAAGAAAGTGTATCACCGCACCAAGGTGAAGCTTCATTTATCACTGACCCAATAAACTTCCATACAGATTAACAGAAACATCAAGAGACAAATAAGTGAAGAATACTTTCCTCACATTTCCCATTATATATAAATCCATGTATATGTATGTATGTATTCATTGTTGACTTTTAAAGTGACTTATTGTGGAACCAACTTTGAACCTAACAAATATTTGTATTTGTGTTTTGTTTAAAGCCATATATATAAATTATTTACAATATTAATGACTTGGTTAAGATATAAATTCTTTTAGGTTGGTAGACACACTAATAGAGGATACCATAAATAGGCATTAACCCAATAAAAAATTAAAAGATTCACCACAAGGAAAATGCCATGTAGTGTAGGTTTTTAGTGTTATAAGATTGGTCAAAAATTTCAAAAATACCTCCACTACAACCTTTGCGAATGGTATTTGATGTTTTAGTGGAATTTTTTACATGAATTTATTATAACTAAAAAATCTTGATGGTTGGAGGCTTTAGTGGAGGTTTTTTCAACGGTGCATTTTAATGAGACAAGCACATCAGTGCGCTTATAACAAAGATGCACCGATGCACTTATACCAACGAGAAGCATTGGTGTGCTTAGTGACCAAAGATGCACCAGTGCGCTTATACTAACGAGGAGTATTGGTGCGCTTATACCAAAGATGCATTGGTGCTCACCAAATATGAGCACCAAAATTTTTCAAGTCCAAAACTACACTAGTGCACATTAGTCATGGAGCACCAGTAAAGAATCATAGATGCAATTATACCAAAGATGAACACTGATGCACCTTAACTAACAATGAATATTGGTGCACCCATAACAAGAGGAGCATCAATGACAACAAACAATTTGTTGTGTACAAAAACCTCGTGAACATGCAAACAAAGGGAGATTATTTAATAAATACATGATTATTAAAACGTAGTGATATAATAACTTTGATTTTGAATATTCCAAGTATTAGTTCTTACACTTGTTTATTAATGAATCTCTTATTTACAATATAAAAATGAAATGTTTGCTTAGTAATAAACAAAAATTATAATTTTGATTGTTTGAAATATAATTTTATAGTTAAAAGCATAAGAAATAAGACATTAACAATAAACATAAAAAAAAAGATATTATAAAAATGTATAATAATTAATATTGAAATGTTACGAATTGCAATTTATAGTCATGGAACACTAGTTTGCCTACAGTAAAGAATCTATTATACTAAAGATGGGAACATGTGCACCTTAACCAACAATGAAAATCGCTACCATATGAAAGAGGAGTATTGATGACAAAAAACAACAGGTCATGTACATAATTCTTGTGAATGTGCAAATAATGGGAGATGATTTAATAAATACAAGATTATTAAACTGTAGAAATATAATAACTTTGATTTTGAATATTCCAAGTATTAACTTTTACCCTTGTTTATTAATGGATCTCTTATGCACAATTTAAAAATAAAATTCTTGTCAAATATTAAACAAAATTATAATTTTGATTGTTTGAAATAAAAAATTATAGTTAAAAGCATATGAAATAAGACATTATCAATAAAAATAAAAATAATATTATAAAAATGTACAATAATTAATATTGAAATGTTAAGCATTACAATTTATAGTAATGGTGATGAAACCACCCATACAAAACCATGGTGAGCGTCAAACCACTCCATTTACCACTTAATGAGTGGATCTCTTGTAATATGAGAACACCACCCAATTGTTACATGACAATTGTTTGATGGGAACTTTCCAAAACCACTCATCCACTAGAGATAATATGCATAACATGGATAATTAATGCTCTTAGACCAAAGAAGAGCACTAGCATGCCCACACCTTAAAATAGGACCACTGGTGCATTTATACAAAAAATGATCACTGGTGCGCCTTGACCAAAGAGTAGCATCGATGCGCCTTAACCAAAGAGTAGCACTGGTGCACCTACACTAATGAGAAGCACCCGTGCACTCTCAGAGAATAGAAGCACTACAAACATAAAATAGAATTCCGTGAACATAAATATTTTTTCGTGTGTACATAAACCCTGTTAACCTGCAAATAAAAGCAGGCGAAAACACTTATGGATATGCACCCATGTTGCAGAAGAAAAAAATTCATTTTCTTTTCTAAACTTACTGCTCGTTTGCTATCCATATATTTTGAAGAAAAATATTAAAATAAATCCACCATTGACCTGCAAAGTAAAGAAAAAACCCTCAAACCAACAAAAACGAACAACAACACCAAATAAGAAATTAAGAACAATAGCGAGAAATGCAAAATAATAGAAATAAAATAGATAATTGGAAGAAGCAAGACAATGAAGAGGGAAAAATGGTTTATTGGGTGCAATACTCTTCTGCTTCTTCTTCACTCTTGTAGAACCATATGAAATGAAGAAATGAAGCAAACCCTCTTTTTTTCCCTCTTCTTAATACATTTTTTCTGCTTCCTTCAAAAGTTAAAAAAAACTGTTTATTTTAATAAGCAAGAAAAACCCATATATTTTGATGTAAAACCCTAAAATAAATCCACCATTAACCTGCAAAATAGTGAAAAAACACTCAAACCAACCAAATCAAACATCGAAACCAAATAAGAAATTAGGAACAATTGTGAGAAATGCAAAATAGGATAATAAAATAGATAACAGGAAAAAATGAAACAAAGAAGAGCGAAGAAATTGGTTGCTTGGCTACAATACTCTTTCTCTTCGTCTTCCTCTTTTCTTTGGTAGAACCATGTGAAATGAAGAAATGAAACAAACCCTAGTTTTTCCCTCTTTTTAAAACATGTTTTCGGCTTCTTTAAAGCATTTAAACATTCCAGCTTTTTCAATAAGTTAAAAAAATGACTTATTGTTCGGTGCTTTTGTTTATCAGAAGCACTGGTGCGTCTAGACTGTAAAAGGAGCACTGGTTCGCCTAGAATGTAAAAGAAACACCAATGCACCTTCACCAAAGAGGAGCATCGACATAGGTGCACCTTGACCAAAGAGGAGCACTGACACTAGTGCACCTTAACCTAAGGGGAGCACCGATGTGTCATTTCGAAAGTGGAGCACCAATTTTTTTTGACAAAAGAATGTTGGTGCACATGCGTCATGGAGCACCAGTGCGTCCACACCTTAAAAATAACACTGATGTGCCTTCACCAAAGAGGAGCACCGACATCGACGCACCTTCACCAATGAGGAGCACCAACATTGCTGCACCTTATCCAAAGAGGAGCATTGTGATGCACCATTTCAAAAGTAGAGCAGCGATATTTTTTGGCTAAAATCACACCAGAGAACATGGGTCATAAAGCACCGGTGATTAGAGACCAATGAAGAGCACCAGTGCACCATTAACAAAAAACAAACATTAGTGTGCCTAAACCATGTGAAGCATCGATGCACCATAATGGTTTAGGTACACTATTAAAAAATATTTGTTAAAACCTCCCCACGCTTCTCTTTGCTAGAAACCTTCGATATAGATAGAGACGGGATGTGTATTTTAGGGAAGTTCCGCTACAACCTATGCTAGAAGGTGTTCTCCCTATAGTGATTGAAGCTTGGAACAAGGTCCTAGGGTAAGTGGAGAATGAAAACATTATTTACAATAAAGTAATGCTTATGTACAAAACGATTTCAAATATTAAAAATACAAAATATAGCTTATGTTTACATGGAGAAAACTATAAACTCCATGCTTGATCACTTTATAAAAGCGAAAGAAAATATGTGATGCCACACTCTTATTGAATAGAATAAGAGCATCATTGGGCCCAACTATGCCAATATCACCATGGGGGGCATCTGTGGGTGATAGGAAAACAACCTTTTTGCTTGCCAAAAAAAATGTCTACATTATGTTATGTGCAACAAACCCACTTTTTCCTCCTCTCGTGAAGAATATGACTCCCTTGGCATACATGAGAACTTGGGTGAAGGCTTGTAACTGGACTTATTCAACATTGGAGAAGAAATAATCAAGGTACTTCTTGTGCTCCTCAAATACTTTTTGCATTTGGACGATGCCAAATGCAGAGTTAATTCCATTGGTTTAGGAAATGCCCCCATTGTTGCAGATTTGTGAAAGCTTGAAGTGCCCTATAGTTTAAGTGTGTAGTGTCCTATAATTAAGGCCACCTTGTCCTTTGTGATATTGTCCATTGGTTTAGGAAATTCCCCCATTGTTGCATATTTGTGAAAGCTTGAAGTGCCCTATAGTTTAAGCGTGTAGTGTCCTATAATTAAGGCTACCTTGTCCTATAATGAAGGCATGTTTAAGGGCACTGATGGAGTTCAGATTACAAGATCCTTTGATTTGGGAAGGATCCAGGAAAAACCGATTCCCCTCAATGCCAGAAAGGGTCTTCTTCGTGGCATGTTCACAAAGTTTCCCGCATAAGCAACCATGTGATACATATGGAAGGGAACAATAGTGGAAGTATTAAGGTTGAGCAAGAGTGGAAAGTTGGCATTCTTGATGGCATTAAACATCCTTTGGGAGCCACCTTCCAATTTCCTATTCCTTGATAGCCATTACATCACCAAACTCAACGTGTTGTCCCTCCAATGCCGTGCCAACATACTAATCTAGATGCCTTTCCTCTTTGAAGGTTAGTAATCGATTTGATACAAATGCTTTTGTCAAGTTAATTACGTCGTAGGCATTTTCACAATGAAAGAAGTTGTCTCAAAAGATTCCTCATCTTCATGGACACTAACCTTTCGACACGTGCTGCCTGGTAATTGGCGATTTTAGGTACAACACGTCGTGGTTAAATTTTCTGGTTCTTATATCCCGTGATTCGGCAGGGACTGAAAAGGGCGGCATGGAGTTGATCGGTTAAGTACACGTTCTGAAAACACTCAGTCTTTATTCTATCTATTCGTATTCTTTCCGTGTAATTTCTTCCTCCCCCAAGTCCATCCTTATTTTAAACTCCTATGAGTTATTTCTGATGGTTTTGCCTCTAAATTTGTTGGAGATTGTGGCCTCTAAATTGGTATGCTGATCAATTGTTGTTTTTACTTTAATGCACTTCAGTTGGGTCCTTGATTGTGCAATCTTGATTTCAAAACTTCTGTCATGTAGACAACATGTGTCCTATGTTATACGATCGATGTTGTGCGTGGTATGGTGGAGTCAATGTTTACCATGTTTTTTCGACAGGTGGATTGCATGTTTTCATCACACTTCTATCTGTTGTTGTGCATGAATGGATTGATGGATTCAATGGATTCATTTTCAGTTGCGGATCCTTCTTCCCAGTTGGTGTTTACTGTGTTTTTTTCGACAGGTGGCTTGCGTGTTTTTAGTACACTTCTATATGTTGTCCTAAACGACTGGTAGTAGAAATTATTTTTTTTAGAGGCTTTTGGACAATTTTGTAGTTCATTTCTCTCAATTCGGCATAGCCCTTGTGAAGATTTTGTGAGTTTCAGTTCAACAGTTTATTTGGGTTTAGGCTAAGATTTTCTGTAGCGCTTTTGTGCGTTTAGGCTCTCAGTTTGGGGTCGATTTGGTCGTGGTTTTGTTTCACTGCTGGTTCAGTTGATGAAAGACACTTTTCCCACCTGACAACCTCTTCATTCACATTAATGCTTCATCAATGCATTGTTGCTCCATTAATGCAATAAAGTTTGTCATTTGAGATAAACATGGGGCTATATTTTCAATTTTGCTCATCTTATGACGATCTCCAAGATCTTCTTACAATATTTCATTTACCACATTCGCTGCTACACCACCTTTGCTTTCCACATATACACAGGCCTTCAGGTAACCACTATTTCTTACTATTTTCCTTTGTTTTGCTTATATTGATTTTGCTGTGTTTCATTTACACATTGAGTTTCCATCAGAAGATTTTGAACCTTGTTAACTTTGCAGGTATTCCTTAGTTCTTCATTTAGTCTGCTTATTAGATGGTGAAACACCGTTGATGTGTTTTAATTGAATGTGACTCTTGCTTTGTTGCAAAAATATAGTGGCATGTATTGGTTATGTCATGCCTGTCAATAAAATGTTAGGTATTAGGTTTTTGCCTAATTGAAAATGTTGCTTATGAGATGGTGAAACACCCTTCCTGTGTTTTAATTGACTCTTACTCCCTTGCTATGTTTTAATTGGCTCTTACTCCTGCTGTGTTGCAAAAGGGCTGTGACTTGTATTGGTTATTTACCTTCATAATGGTGTAATACTCATGCTATGTCAATAAAATTATAGGTATTAGTATTTATGATATACTTGTTTTAGGTAAGGAACTTATCCTAAAGCTGCAAGATCACTACAAAGCTTTGCTGATATGTCTTTCGTTATCGTTCTCCAGTACTGGTCTATTAAAAACTATTGTTTAAAGCTTATCAGGTCGATATACATAATCAAACCAAGTTTAGAGACCAAATTTACAAGGAGACCGATGAAAAATAACAACGAGCAAGTTTAAAATAGGCATGGACTTAGCAGAGGAATAACTTATGCGAAAATAATACGAACAGTGAAAATAAAACGTGAAAATCGATATTTTTCGATTTTCGATACCCAAACGTCAAAAATTGGAAATAGGAACTTCAACATTTCTTTATTTGAAAATACAAAGCTTCCAAGATTCAAAATGTCGCAAATCGAATCTTGGGGAATACATATGGTTTTCTTTATTGGAAAAAATATGGTGTTCCTTATTCGCAAATCCTAAATCGGGGAATTGAAAATCGGAACATATGGCATTCCTTATTGGAAAACATAGGACATAGATTTTCAGATTGTGAAATGTCGGAAATAGGAACACCGACATGTTCGTATTTGAACACATAGTATTTCTGGATATGTTGCAAAATTGAAAATCGGAAGATAGCATGTTTCTTGTTGGAAAACATACGACATAGATTTCCGAATTCCAAAATGTCGAAAATTGGCAATAGGAACATGGACCTGTTCATATTTGAACACATAGGATTTATGTATATGTCGCAAAATAAAAAATCGGGACATAACATGTTTGTTATTTTCACACATAAAATTTTTGGAATCCGAAATGTCGGTTATTGGAAAATATATGACATAGGATTTTTGCAATCTGAAATGTTCATGCTTGTGAAGGCCGTCTGAAATACAGATTCAGAACCGAATAAATGATGAGTTGAGTGAGTTCACTTGGTTTAAACCAAAGAGCTACTACTTTCAGTTATATATAGTGATCTTGTAGAAAATGGAAAACTAAAAGAAGGAACTATAATAGGCATGGACTTAGCGGAGGAATAACTTATGCGAAAATAATACGAACAGTGAAAATAAAACGTGAAAATTGAGGTTTTCTGATTCCGATATCTGAACGTCGAAAATTGGAATTACGAACTTTGACATTTCTTTATTTGAAAATACAAAACTTCTGAGATTCGAAATGTCGCAAATCAGATCTTGGGGAATACATATGGTGTTCCGAATTGGAAAAAATATGGCGTTCCTTATTTGCAAATATTAAATTGGGGAATTGAAAATTGGAACATATGGTGTTTCTTATTGGAAAACATAGGACATAGATTTCCAGATTCCAAAATGTCAGAAATAGGAACACCGACATGTTCGTATTTGAACACATAGGATTTCTGGATATGTTGCAAAATTGGAAATTGGAAGATAGCATGTTCCTTATTGAAAAACATAGGACATAGATTTCCGAATTTCAAAACGTTAGAAATTGTTAATAGGAACATGGACATGTTTGTATTTCAACACATAAGATTTCTGTATATGTCGCAAAATGAGAAATAGGGACATAACATGTTCGTTATTTTCACACGTAAAATTTTTGGAATCCAAAATGTCAGTTATTGGAAAACATATGACATGGGATTTCTGCGATCCGAAATGTCCATGCTTGTGAAGGCCGTCCGAGATAGAGATTCAGAACTAAATAGATGATGAGTTGACTGAGTTCACTTGGTTTAAACCACAGAGCTAATGCTTCCAGTTATATATAGCGATCTTGTAGAAAATGGATAACTAAAAGAAGGAACTATAATCAAAATTACCCAATGTTCATACAACATTGTACATAATGTAACGTACATTTAAGTTCTTTATTGGAAAACATAGGATATAGGATTTCTGCAATCCGAAATGTTGCAAAATAAAAAAAATATGTTATTCCTTATTCATAAATCCTAAATTGGGGAATTGAAAATTGGAACATATGGTTTTCCTTATTGGAAAACATAGGACATAGATTTCCGGATTCCAAAATGTCAGAAATTGGAAATAGGAACATCGTATTGTTCCTATTTGAACACAAGATTTCTGGATATGTCACAAAATTGGAAATCAGGACCTAACATGTTCGTTATTTTCACACGTAAGATTTTTGGAATCAGAAATGTCGGTTATTGGAAAACATAGGACATAGGATTTCTGCAATCTGAAATGTCGCAAAATCGAAAAATATTTTGTTCCTTATTCACAAATCCTAAATTGGTGAATTGAAAATCAGAACATATGGTGTTCCTTATTGGAAAACATAGGACATAGATTTCTAGATTCCAAAATGTCAAAAATTGGTAATAGGAACATCGACCTGTTCATATTTGAACACATAGGATTTCTGGATATGTTGCAAAATCGAAAATCGGAAGATAACATGTTCCTTATTGGAAAACATAGGACATACATTTCCGAATTTCGAAATGTCGAAAATCAGCAATAGGAACATGGACATGTTTGTATTTCAACACATAGGATTTTTGCTCGATACGTTTATAGCTCAAACATATAGAAACTGGAGTAATGAAATATGTAATGAATAACAACAACCAGAATAATGAAATATGTTAATGCGAAGAATTTTGTTTTTATATATCCATTTTATTTTGGTCAAATGATTATGTTACATTCCAATTTTTATTTTATTTTTTCATTCTCTGTTTCATTTCACAGGAAAAAATAACCATCACGTTATGGAGACTATGGTAACTGAAGATTCTATTTCACTATTGCTACATGGTGTTGTCAACCTTTGCCCGCTGGTACAGGTCTTCGCATTAAACAAAGTGAACTCACTCAACTCATTATCTATTCAGTTCCAAATCTCTATCTTGGATGACCTTCACAAGCATGAGCTACTACTTCCAGTTATATATAGTGATCTTGTAGAAAATGGACAGCTAAAAGAAGGAACTATAATCAAAATTACCCAATGTTCATGAAACATTGTACGTAATGTAATGTATGTTTAATTTCCTCTTTCTTTTTCTCTCAATCAGTTTCACACTGTTCATGCATCCAATGTTTTTGTCTCCCATTCATGTCTAACATACTTCATCTCACAGGACTATTGCATTGGTTGCACTCGAGGTTGTCACAGTGGATGCATCAATTATTGGAGATCCTGCACCTTACCACTTACCTATAGCTTCTCCTTTGGAATGTAGTTTCTCTATTCTAGTCAAGTACACTAGCTTAATAAATGAAAACCCTAGCTTTGCTGGATCGACTATCCCATTCACATCACTCTCCTCTTCTAGCAAAGTTTGGAAAATTCAAGGTCGAGTTACTGCCAAGACAAACATACATGAATATGGCAACCAATGAGGGTCTGGAAAAGTGTTTGGATTTGACCTTATTAATGCTTCACATGATGAAATACATATATCTTCATTCAATGAATTGGCACTCTCTTTGTATGACCAAATAGAAATAGGAATAGTGTACATAGTATCAAATGGCACAGTTAAAGCATCCAACCCAATTTTCAACCATTTGAAAAGCCATAATGAGATTTTTCTAGGTTCCACCTTAACCATTCAACCATGTTTAGATGAATATCCCTTAATACCTTTATGTTGCTTTAACTTTAAAACTATTAAGGAGATTCAAACTATACCAGTAAATTCCATGGTTGACCTTGTTGGACTTGTCATTTCAGTTTCACCTACATCCACGATACAAAAACAGGATGGTGTTGAAACTGTTAGGAGAACCATTGGACTCCGTGACATGTCAGGCTATAGTATTGACATAACACTTTGGGGAGAGCATTTCCAAATTCAAGGAGCTGAGATTTCCAGCCTTTGTGGTTTACCTACTCCTCCAGCGGTAGTGATTAAGGGTGGTCGTGTTACATATTTTAGTGGAAAATCTGTTGGCACTATATCCAACTCTACTATATTTATAAACCCAAATATTGAACAAACATCAATTCTCTAGAAATGGTTTAATGACAATGGATTTCGTTTAGCATCACCGTCTTTGAGCTGCAAATTCAGTGCCTCTCATTTTGCTCGTTGGAAAGTCATTACCATCAATGAGCTACAAACTCTTCAAGCATTTGAAAAAGCTGTTTGGTATCTCTTGTTGCAACCATCACAAATGTTAACATGGATGACTTTTATTTCCTTGCATGCCATCTTTTTGTTGATGGTATATAATGCATGAAAAAGATTGCCGACAAAGTTGGAGACATTTGCCATTGTG
Source organism: Pseudotsuga menziesii (assembly GCA_001517045.1). Classification (NCBI taxonomy): domain Eukaryota; kingdom Viridiplantae; phylum Streptophyta; class Pinopsida; order Pinales; family Pinaceae; genus Pseudotsuga; species Pseudotsuga menziesii. The sequence continues at coordinate 647,468 of LPNX010233677.1, forward strand.
GTAAATGTGATGGAGAGTTTCCTGAATGTGACTACCAATACATCCTAAAGGTTGACTTGGAAGATGTAACTGGATATCTTCATGGTGTGATCGCTTTTGATGATGCTGCAAACCAACTCATGGGAATCTCAGCAAAATAACTGTGTCTTCTCTCAACTGAATCAACATCAATTGTTGAAATAGTCCAGAGGATTTGCAACCAACAATTACTTCTTACTCTTTAAGCTAGAACACAGATGTTCTCCAGAAATGCACGCCTAAAAGTTGTAATTGTGATGGTTGAAAATACATCATCAACAACTTCAATGGATACATAAATATATAAGTTTTTTCAACCTGATACATAGGCATATTCTTTATTATCTGTAATGATTTTTTTGGCCATCTCAGGATAAGACGCGTGTCTTCTCTCAACTGAATCAACATCAATTGTTGAAATAATCCAGAACATCTACAAAAAACAATTACTTCTTTGTCTTTCATTTAGAAGTAATATGTTCTCTGGAATTGCGGACCTAAAAGTTGTAATTGTCATGGTTGAAAATAAATTATGGACAACTTCACCAGATATATAAATATATACGTTTTTTCGACCTGATATATTCTCATATTCTTTGAAAATACATTATCGGCAACTTCTATTTTGCAATTTGATACTTTCACTCTAGAACCTATCACTTAACATTTTTTACCTAAATTGTTTATACAACCTGTATGATTACTTTTAAATAGAATTAGAATTTGCTATTCTGTTTATTTATTGAATTAACAACTTTCTTTTCTTGTTTGTTAACAAATATTATATTCTTTTCATATATCCTTTTTCATATTAGATTTTGTTTTTCTATTTTGCTGCTTTCTTACAATTATCAACGTGCGACCTGAAAAAAATATATTTATTCCATCAATATTATTTTCCAGAAACATTCTTAGTTACCTACATGCAATCAATTAATATTTGCTTTTTCTCTTCTGCTTTATACCGATAAACTTTGCAGTTAATACATATAGAAAATGTGTCGCTGCCAGCAATCAAAGCTTTTAAGTATTTAAAAATTTTACGGTTTGGTTGTAGTCATTATGCCAACTCATGACAATGAACAAGCCAATGCACGAAGAAGAGTTGTACATACAGAGAACAGAGATAAAAACAACAAGAGACAACATCTTCTTTACAGAGATGCACGGCTACATGTGGATATGTCTTGTCCACTTTCTCTTCCTGAACCTTCCAACATGCCTTCACTTCGATCATCTATGCTAAGTCCATCGAGCACCCGCCTCGATGATGCACATCAACTATTTCGTAAAAAAAAACTGCATGATATGCGTGTTTGCTCAATTTGCAAAGAATGTTACCCTGGTATTGTAACGAAAAAAATCCATGATGCATATACTTGTTCACGCTGTCTTCTAGAACAAAAAGGCCATCACTTTTCATTCGAAAACAATATGGATACAGGCATCCAACCACCTGTGCTTGCAGTACTTACACAAGTTGAAGAAATGCTCATTAGTCATGCGAACCCAGTTTTACAAGTTACACATGCTCATGGTGGTCAATATAAATATTCTGGACATACTATTTGCTTCCCCTAGGACATTTCCAATATTGCCAAACACCTGCCCCATTTAATATCAGAACTTGACATCCTTGTTGTTCGCAAATGCAACTCTACAAACAATCCATATGAACTCTTTGTTAGTCGTACACATGTTCTTGTTGCCCTTGAATACAAAATGGAAAACGACCCATACTACAAGGATGTACAGGTCAACTGAGTTGCATTATCTTCAATGCCTCTTGTCTCAACATACATTTCACCTTGGATTCCACATGTTAATAGCAATGATACATTATCTCATTAGCAAAGCTTGTCCTCTACAGTTCAACCACCAAATTCATTTGAACCCTATGAAATAGAATCCTCCTCATTTATTTCAACACAAACTAATGCTAGAACTAAGGTTGAAGAAATTAGACAGTTGTTACATATAGCAAATATCCCACTAGCACCTTCAATTGATTGGCCTCCTATAGGCATTTCCCCTATCAATGAGTACACCAAAGAAGGAATTATTTCCATGGCTTTTCCAACTTTGTTCCCCACAGGTGCAACAATGCTTAAACAACCACACATTCATGAAGTTGATATGCACGAATATGCACTTCACCTAATTCAATATCATGGCAACATATTTGGCCAACATCCTCGGTTCCGGTACTACATATACAATGTAATTATGCGTCGTCGGAGTAATGCTACTGCCTCTTTTTTTGTCAAAACTAATATTGAAGATACACTACCTTCAAAAATACTTGAACTTGTTAACCAATTGCAAGACATGCCTAATCAGAAAATTGGTGAGCGGGTCGCAAGGTTTGGATCTTCATTACGTGGAACACGGTCATATTGGAACAAAAGTAGGGTTGAACTGACAAATATGATCAATCAACAGGGTACACCAACTTTCTTCTTTACCCTTAGTGCAACTGATACAAAATGGCTAGATTTGCATGTTCTAATGCCTACTGGACGTTCTACCAGTTTAGCTCAAGACTACCAATGAAAAATTCACAACATCATATCAAATCCACATATTACATCACAATACATGCACAATAGATTCAAAACATTCCTTCAAGAGGTGCTTGAAAAAGGTTTTCATATAACGGATTCTTGGTGCAGGTATTTTACCATCTCTTCGTTCTTATTTTTCTCTTCGTATTTTTCACTTTATACATTTCATTTCTAATATATTCTTTTTCCTCCCATGCAGGTATGAATGGAATTATAGAGGATCCACACACATTCATGGTTTTATTTGGTTGGCAGATGCACCAAATATGGACACCTTAGATTGGGAAGATATTCTTGCAGTTGAAGCTGCAATTTTTTTTTGACACATGTTACAGCTTGGAATCCTCATGATACACACTTGTCAACATCTGGGTTACACCATTCTACTGTAAATGATCCATGCAGTCTTGCATCACCATCCATATTTGCATCAAACTACTCAGTTGGCTATGAAGAACTTGTAAATTTTGTTCAAAGACACACCAGATGCTCAGAATCAACTTGCCTTTGCAAAAAAGGAACATCCATTCAATGTCGCTATGGTTTTCCATATGAGCTGCAAGTTGCTTCTTCATTATTCATTGATGCAAATGGATGTAAAACATACAATCCTGCAAGAAATGATTCCCTTCTCAATATTCACAACCCTACCATGCTTTGGATATGGAGGGCTAATGTTGATTTCCAACTTGTTCTTTCTAGACATGTTGTCCTCAAATACATTTCAAAGTATGCATAAAAAGTAGATCCAAAATCAGAAAGCTACCATGCAATTATCTCTCGCCTTGCACATGCAGCACCAAGTGATAGCCCCATTCTTCAACCAATCAAATAATTGCTTGCACAAACAGTTGCAGAATGAGACATTAGTGCACAAGAGAGATGTCACATGCTGCAAAAAATCCCACTTGTTCTTTGTAGCCGTCACTTATTTTCACTGAATGTGAGTCAAAGTGTCTTCCACCGTGTTTGTAATGGCACTAATAACATCCCTCCAACTCTGCCCTTCATATTTGCATACATGCAAAGACCACTAGCTCTTGAACATCTAACCCTACTTGAAGCTGCTCGTTCTTGGTCTTTCTCTCCTAATAGGAAAAAAAATCCATGGAAACAAAACTTGCATCAGAAAATTGTTAGAGTCTATCCACAATTCATTTCCATTCCTCCCTTTGATTCTTCATCTTTTGAACCGTTTTGTTGGAGAGAACTTCTTCTATACAAAGATTTTTGTTCTATTCCTCAGGATATTGGAACAACAACTTCTGAAATTATTTCTCATTGGCAACAGATTAAAGGCACATATACTATCTGGCATGTTGAACATGCACAAGAAGAACCATGTACACCTCTATCCGATGATTCAAACTTCGATGCTATTACCTTTCCGTTGTCCCATAACATGGATGAATGGGAACTTCTCTCTCAAATGCGACCAGGAAACAACATCCAAATTGATGACCTTGAAATGCTTGGACATCGTGATTTTGACAAAAATCACAATTGATCACATAACAATATAACCACTGACTTACATCATACAACAACATCATTCATTGACCTCAATCGCTTGTCCACCCAGCTACACGAAGACAACCTATCGTTGTCCAATTCACCTTGTTTCTTATCTCCCACACAACGCATAGCATTTGATGTTGTCATTTCTCATTTTAGAAACACTACATCGACTCCATCACTCAAAATGGTGATTCAAGGTATTGCAGGCACCGAGAAATCTTACCTGATATCTTGCTTAAAATATGCACTACAAAATGCATCTGAACAAAGTACCTCCACACTTCTTCTCCTTAATCCAACTGGTGTTGCTGCTTTTAATATACATGCATCTATAATACATTTTCTCTTTGAATACCCATTGGTGAAATGCAACCCCTTGAAGGCTAATCCATTTCAAAAATTCAAGAAGAACTTCACCATATTCGCTATATTCTCATAGATGATATGAGCTTTATCAGACCAAAAATGTTGACTCAAATTAATGCACGATTACGTCAAGCTTTCCCCTCAAATTGTACAATGCCATTTGGTGGTTGTTCCATAATCCTTGTCGGTGACTTTGGACAATTTCCTCTTGTAAAGGACATCCCCATGTATGCAGGCTCATTCGTTGGAACAACTCTCTGGCGTACATTTGATACTTTTATCACGCTAGAAACAATTTTTGACAACAAGGAAATAGCCCTTCTCAAACTGCCTTTCGACAACTCTTGCTAAACGTACTAAATGGAACACCAACTGTTGAAGATTGGGCACTCCTAATGACAAGAACAATCTCATGCCTTTCAGATGTGGAAACCTGCTCTTTTCAACAATCTATCCACTTATATCCCACCAATACCTTTGTTGCATTGCATAATAAACACATGATGAAACAACTTAATATGCCAATTGCACATTGCTTCGTAGAACAAAAGATCAAACATGGCCAGGAATCCATTGACGATGAGCAGTTGCCATTAAAGGTCCTTCTTTCTATTGGTCAACAAGTCATGTTAACTGCTAATTTATGGGTTCAAGCAGGACTTGTTAACAACTCATTTGGAAAAGTCATTGACATTGTCTACAACTCCAATGAACAACCTCCTAGCTTACCATCTTTTGTTGTTGTCGAATTCCTCTATTATAAAGGACCCTTATGGGATGTTTTGAATCCTACTTATGTTCCAATATCTCCTATAACAAGGGGATCCTGTAGGCAACTACCACTTCATATGGCATGGGGTTTAACAATTCATAAAGCGCAAGGTATGACCCTACAAAATGTTACAATAGATATTGGAAACACTGATAGACAAGGACTCACATTCACTGCAATATCAAGAGTTACATCTCTTTCAGCCCTTCACATTTCTCCACCTTTCTCTTTTCCCAGATACTCTCAAATGCAAGACAATCCATTTGTCCAACGTAGGAAACAAGAGGAAAGCTTACTTGCTTCAAAGTCTTTAAAAGCAAATTGTTGCTAAACCTTCTCACTATTTGCTCTATAAATGTACTGTTTTTTTTACCACTTGTTAATGTAAAAAATCTAAATTTGTTTCAAGAAACATAAAAAAAATGGAGAAATAATTGCCTTTTAGACCAAACTTTCTTAGGAAACTAACACACTAAGTGTAAAACTTATTAACTACGACAATTATTATATATCAGGAAATAATTAAGGTATAAAATTTTTACATCAACTCTTATTTCCTTAAATGAACTTTAAATAAAGAAGATTTTTTTTCAAATTTTGAATTTCCAATTTCCGAAACACAATACCCAATTTCCGAAATCCAAAATCGAAAACCGCAAGGTCGAATTTTTGTTAAGGGTATTTGCCTTACTTGCGATTTCCCATTTTCAATATTTCCGATATCGGAAACCTGAGACTCAATTTTTTGTTCAATTGGTTTGCTTGCTTCCCGGTTCTCATTCCCGATATTTCGGATATCAGAAACTGCAAACTTATGTCCTTCCGTATTCATATTTGATATATATATATCTATTCGCATTTGTAGGTAGATATTATTATGGTATTTGGTCTTTCATATATATATATATATATATATATATATATATATATATGTTCGATAAATTGATAAGTTTCAAGCATTTTCAAATTGTCACTCATATTGTCCACAACTCCAATGAACAACCTCCTACCTTACCATCTTTCAAAATAGTAAAATATAATCGTTGAAATTCAAAAGGGTTTGGCTTAGCGTTCCTCTGCTGGAAGCTCTGAGTATTGGTTCCTTGATTTTTGGGCTGGTTCTAGTTTTGATTTGTGGAAGTGTTGGTTTCTTTTGCTCGTTGGTTGCCTTTTTTGGCTTCCTCTGTAGGAGACCGTTTCTTCCTGCTCGCTGGGCTGTTGGTTTTTTTTGCAGGTTCCCCATGATAGTGCTCAAGACGTGTCTGATTGTGCCCTATATTGGCTTTCCCTATTGCGTCTGGATCCTCTAGACCGTTGGCTTGGCTGTTCGATGTACTCTTGCTGGAGGGTTCAAGTTTCGGTCTACTTTTTGGTGTTCTCTGCGTCCTGCTACTCCTTTGGTGTCTTTATAAGTTCCTTGTGGGGTTTTTGTTCTGGGGTGATGGATCCTCCTCTCCCCCTTCCTCCAGACCTTGAGGCATTTAAGAAATTGATTGCATCAAGTGGAAAGAGGACTGAGGGCCCTGCCCAGAAGTTTATCAAGAAAGTGGATATACCTTCTGTAGAATTACTTGCTGCTCAGACTTGTCGGTTTGCATTAAATCTAGCTGAACGGGGGTTAATCGGACAATTCACCAGGCTTTGGCCTTCTCCAAAGGCCATTGATGGTTGAGTTCAGAGGAATTGGCTACCCTTAGTTTCTGAAGGCATCCAGAATTATTTCGTTGGTCGTGGTTTCTATGTCTTTGTCTTTGACTCAGCCCTCGATCGTGACATTATCTTCCACAATGGTCCTTATTTTATGGGTCTTCAGGGTCTCTACTTAAACAAGTGGTTCCCTGATTTTGACCCTTCTCTAGATGTCCCGTTTGTTGTTCCGGTTTGGGTTAGACTCCCTCACCTCCCCTTACATTGCTGGAGCTCAGTATCTCTCGAAGCCATCGGGAACAAGCTTGGTAAGTATATTGACAGGGCTGATCGAAAAGATCAATTCTCTTGTGCTTGGATCTGTGTCGAGGTTGATCTTGAGACTGGTCTGCCTGAGGCTATCAACTTAACAGTTGTTGATTGGTCTCACATCCAGGAGCTAGACTATGAGCAAATCCATTTTAAGTGTAGATTCTGTCATGGCTACGGTCATTTTGCCTGCAACTGCAAGAAAAAATCTGAAGAAGAGATAGAACATGTGAAAGATGCATAGTGGACTAAAATTCAGAAAGCAGGCAACTCTTTGGGCCCTCGCAAGAAAGGAAAGGAAAAAATTGTGACAGGTATCTCTTCTACTGGGACTAATTTTCCTCAGGCAATGATCAATTCCATTGTCCCTTCAAATCAGTTTGTTGTCCTCAGCTCCTCCGAGGACAAATGAGAAGAAGGAGAAATCCAGCATCCTGAAGGTCTCTAGGTGGAAAATGAAGTCTCAGTAGCGATGGAACAAGTTGGTCCTGATTTCTTGTCACCTTCAGGAGTTGGAGAAGTTTCCCCTGCTCCGAACGGGCCTAGTTCTTCCCCTTCCTATGTTGAAATAGCCCACAAAAAACCAATTGAGAGTTCTGGTTCCTCTGATGAAGAATCCATTGATCAGTTCTCCAAAAAATCTAGTAGAAAGTCTAAGAAATAAATCCGGGAAGAAGAGGCTGAGAGGCTCAAGACTCAAGGAAGCCAGTCCACCATTGAAATGTCTTATGGTCAAAATAAGAGAACCAGGCCTCCAAAGGGAGTAATCACTCCCTCAAACTTGAGTAAGTAATGCAATACGTCTCTTAGAACTGCAGAGGATTGGGGAACACAAACAAAGTGCAAGCAGTCAAAGATCTACTGAAAATGGCCCCTGTCGATATACTTCTGCTCCAGGAGACCAAGATTGGAGAGGATGCTCTTCTTCTTTTAAGCAAAAATAATTGGAATTTTTCTATGGGCAAAATAGTCAGTGCCAGAGGCTCCTGTGGAGGTTTAGCAACGTTATGGAATGATAAGAATTTTATGTTAACAAATTTCTATGCTACTCAACATTGGATTTTCTCAGAGTTACTCCATATTGAAAGTAACATCTCTACCACTCTTATTAAATTTGTATGTTCCAGTGAACTATTCTGAAAAGAAAGACTGTTGGAGGATGCTTTCTGACTTTCTGGAGTCTTGTTCTCCAGCCAACATCATTATAGCAGGCGACTTAAATATAGTTTTAGCTCCGAATGAAAAGAAAGGTGGTCTTTGTGGGAAAGACTTCATGCAAGACATTGTTGAAAATCTGATTCATGACTGAAAATTGATTGATTTAAAACCTAAGCAGGGCCTATATACTTGGTCTAATAATAGAGTTGGCTCTTCTTGCATTTCAGGCAGGCTCGACCATTTTCTTGTCCATAGTCCCTTGTTCGATGTGAATTTGATTATTTCCACAAAATTTTTACCAAAGCTTTCTTCATACCATCATCCCATTTTATTACAGATTGAAAAAGAAGTGGATCTCGGGCCTATCCCATTCAGATTCAGTCCTCTCTGGATCAAGAGAGCTGGTTTTTTGGATGTTGTCACTCAGGCTTGGTCTAAATCTGTTGCTGGATCCCCCAGTTTTGTTTGGGAGCAGAAATTGAAAAATACAAAACTCGTGTTGAAGCTCTGGGTAAAAACTCCTCTGCCCACTCCTACGTCTATCCGAATTGACAGAGTCTCTAATATAGCATCAATTCAATTTGATTTGGAAGATAAAGCTATCTCCACTTCTCATCTTGTTTTGGAGAAATCGGCTCAACTCATTGCCTCTCAGTCTTTTAGACTTGAGGAGGAAAATATCAGGTTAAAATCTTGCTGCCTTTGGTTGAATTCAGGAGATAAGAACACTGTGTTTTTTCACTGTCAATGCAGAGTTTGTCTCTCCAAGAATCATATCTCGGAAATATCCACTGGATATGGGGTTTCAATTAAAGGCCAAGATCTTCTAAAACAATATGCCAGGTCGCATTTTTAGCTCCTTTTTCAAGATGATGGTCCTGTCGATGAAGATGTTACTTCGGAATATTTGGATAATATCCCTTCCCTGGTAAATGAGGAGGATAATTTATCTCTAATGCACCCCTTTTCTGAACAGGAAATAATTGAATTTATATGGGCAATGGAATCAGATAAGGCACCTGGGTCGGATGGCTTCTCTGTCCATTTTTATAAAGTCTGCTGGCCTATCATTAAAACAGATTTGATTCGTATGGTTTCTTCCTTCCAAAACAAAGCAAAAGTAGGAGGGTGCACCAACTCTACCTTCCTCGTTCTCATCCCCAAGGAAGCTAATATTTCTACCTTTGACCGTTTTCGGCCTATTTCGCTGTGTAATGCCTCGTATAAGATCCTAGCTAAACTTTTAGCTAATAGAATTAAGCTTTTGCTTGGGAAATTGATTTCTCCTCTACAGGGGGGATTCGTCAAAGGCAGGCATTTAGTGGATAATGTCATCTAAGTTCAAGAAGTTATTCATTCAAGCTTCCAAAGGCATGAGAAAGGTATGTTAATAAAGTTAGACATGAAGAACGCTTTTGACAAAGTTAAGCTTCCCTTTCTCTATGACGTCCTGCTCTCTTTTGGGTTTTGCCATGATTTTGTAAATCTAATCAAATCATGCACCGACGGGCCATGGATTGCTCCACTAATCAATGGCAGACCTACAAAATTTTCAAAGCTTCCTGGGGTTTACGCCAAGGTTGTCCGATGTCCCCTTTCTTATATATTTTGATGGCTGAATCTCTCAGTAGAAAACTCATGGTGGAAAAAGAATCTGGTTTCATTCCGGGCATTAGGATTTCCAGGGGGGTGGATCCTATCAATCACGCTCTATTCACCGATGATACTCTTCTTCTAGGAGGGGCTTCCATGAATATAACAAGGGAATTCAATGATATTCTTAAAAATTACTGTCAAATCTTGGGAGCTTTAATTAACAATAACAAAAGTGTTGTCTATGGCTGGAACGTAGACCAACTGTCTATTCTCCGAATTTCAGAGTCCTTGGGCTTTCCGGGTTGGCTATTTTGGAAAAGGTTAAGTATTTGGGTCCCACTTTAACCCTTGGTCCTTCCCCTCCCTCTCTCTGGTTGGATGTTCTTGCTAAGTTAAAAGCTAAAATCATTTCTTGGGGAGGTCTTTGGTTATCCATGGCTGGGAAACTTATTATGGTTAAGGCTGTTTTGTCTGCCTTTCCTATTTTCCAATCTGCAATGTTGCTTGCCCCAAAGAGTATTATGGCCCAGATTTCTAAAATTATGCAAGATTTCCTTTGGTCGGGTGGAAAAGGTAATCATAACAAGATGCATCTTGTTAGCTGGGAAGTTCTTAAAAGACCTTTTTCAGAAGGTGGTCTTCAAATACGTGATCCTGGATTGGCAAACCTTGCTCTGAGTGGCAAGCTGATCTGGCAGCTTTTTGAGGGTAAACATCATCCTGTTAGTAATATCTTTTGTATGAAATATCTCGAGGGTGCTCCTCTCAGATTCATCTCTTCTGCTAACACTCCTTCAGGGACAACAATTTGGAACTCTTGCAGGAAAAGCTTTGGATTCTTTACCCAACAGCTCTATAGAATACCTGGAAATGGGAAAAGTATCTTGCTCTGGAAGGATAAAATCTCCGGTAAACCCGCTCTTTCCTCTATTCTTCCTCTGATAGAAATATTGAACTGGGCTACAAATAAAGGTCTCATTAGACTGGCTGATTTTTGTATTTGGGATAATTCTGGAAATTGGTCAGGATGGTCATTCTCAGATCTCCCTGTTGATTTACTTCCTCAAAAACTTCTGTTTTTATCCTTTTTATCTGGTCTTGCTCCCATTCACCTCTCCCTCAAAGATCGTTGGGGTTGGGGATAGGACGGGTTCTACACTGCTACTAAAGGTTTCAATGCCCTCCTCTCTCCCTTCAACTCTTTTTTTCCTCTTGTTATTTGGATAACAGTTTGGTTTTCTCATTGCGAGCCAAAGGTAAACTTTTTTACATGGCTTGTATTAAATAACAAGATTTTGACTGGAGATACTCTCTCAAAGCGTGGCTTCTCTGGCCCATTTTGTTGTTGCCTGTGCAAAATCGCTGCTGAAATTGCCGATCACCTTCTCGTTGAATGTGATTTCTCCAGACAGGTTTGGGAGTTGGTTATTCAAGGTTTTATTAGCACATTTCCCTCTCAGTCTTCAACAACGGCTTTATATGCAGCGTGGCATGATCGACGACCTTCAAAAAAAAATTCAACAGTCTTGCACACTCATTGACATTCTATTCTCAGATTTACCTGGTGGGCAATATGGATTGCTAGAAACCATTGTATTTTCCAAGATCAATCCCCTAGTATTCCGATCGTGGCCAGTAAATCTAAAATTTTGTTTCTTGAAATCAGTGGAATGATATCGTCCTCTTTGTTTTCGGGGTCGAGAGCTGGAACTTTTGATTCTAGAATAAATTTGAAGAATGTTAAACCATTCATTCAACCTTCATGGAGGTTTCATGGAACTCAAGATGTTCTTCAGAAAATTTGGATGAGTTCCTCCTCAGCTGTAATATTTTTTGACAGTGCTTCAAAAGGAAATCCCGGGATCTTCGGAGATGGTGGAATGGTTTACTGTCCGGATTGTTTGACTAAAACAAGTTATAGCTGGGGGATTGGTTTCTTGACAAATAACCAAGCTGAATGCTATAGTCTTCTAATGGCTTCTCAGATCACTTCGGAAAATGGCTATAAGTCTGTTCAGATATTTGGAGATTTGGAGATGCTGATTAAAGCCATAAATTCTGTTGACAACTTCAGTAATTTTGCTCTAAATACTATTCTTAAGAGAATCAGGAAAACTTTGAAAGGATTTGATAAGGTTGAATCCTTTCACATTCTTCGGGGTTTAAATAACCTTGCTGATGCTCTGGCTAATAAGGGTTGTTTTCTCCGGCAAGGATCCCTTTGCATCAATGGTGCAACCATTCTTTTTCATCCAATTCCATAATGATGTTCTTGCTGTTGTTTTTAAATTTTTCGGGAAATTCCCTAGACTCTGTAAAGTTCTGAACATATCATGGTACTTTGGATTTATTGTAATTAGGCAGATTGGTATTGCCAATTAAGCCTCGCCTTCTTCTTCTCAATAAAAATAACCGTTCTTGTTAAAAAAAATAGTAAAATATATACTTTTTTTTCAAGAAACATCCAAGAAACATTAAAGTAGTTGCATTTTAGACTAAACTGTCTCGGGAACTAAGACACTCATTGCGAAAGTTATTATGTAGGAAATAATTATAGCTATAACGAAATAATTAACGTATAAAAATGAACGTATACAAATTTTAGATCAACTCTTATTTCCTTAAATGAACTTAAAACAAAAAATAAAACAAAAAATTTCACATTCTAAATTTTCCATTTGCAAAACACGATACCCGATTTTTGATTTCCAAAACAAGGTAAGTCATAAAGGTTCAGTTTCGAAACCAAAGTTATTTGTTGTATTCACGATTTCCGATATCTCGGATGTTGGAAACTTGGATTCACGTTTTTGTTGAAATATTTTGCTCCCTTCCCGATTGCGATTTCGAATTTTCAATTTCCGAAACACAATACCCAATTTTCAAAAACCGATATCGGAAACAGCAAAGTCAAATTTTTCTTAAGGGTATTTTCCTTATTCGCGATTTCCTATTTCCGATATTTCGGATATCAAACAATGCCGACTCAGGTTTTTGTTCAAATGATTTGCTCGCTTCAGGATTCTCCAATTTCCGAAACACAAAACCCAATTTCCGAAAACCTATATCGGAATCCACAAAGTCGAATTTTTGTTAAGGGTATTTGCCTTATTCGTGATTCCCATTATCCGATATTTTGGATATCGAACAACGTAGACTCAAGTTTTTTGCTCAAATGATTTGAAATCTTAATATTCGAGTTCTTTCTATGTCAAATCTTGTAAACGAAAAATGTTTACAAAATATTTACAAAATGTTTGATTCTTCAGTAACATGTTTACAAAATGTTTATGTTGTAATTTTCAAAATCAAAGCATATTTTTCAGAAAAACATATGCATGAGACATCCTTACAATTCACAGAATGCTTAATATCTTTACATAGTAATGTTTACAACTCCATTAAACAACCTCCTAGCTTACTCTGTATATTCATCAACTTTTCCAAAATAAAATGGAAGTGAGACATCAAAATATATTTGATGGATATGCGATAATTTCAATAGGAAATAAAGTCTCAGATGAATATACAATTATTTGAGTGTATCAATCACATGCAAATGAACTCCTACCTCCTATACAATGTTCAAATTTGAACCTTTCTCGCTCCTTCCTAAGGCTTCTAGCCCTTCCTAAAACTGTAACTTCATAATTTCTCTTCAAGAATTACAAATTATAATTTTGGAAACTCACGTTAGAAAAATGTAATTTATACACAGTGACAATGTTCAACAACAAATGAAATAACAAAATGTTAAATTGCTCGTTCATTCATATTCCAAACTCTAAAGCACCAGCTACAAGTCAAAATGTTGCATAAGCTCCAATAATGTAGCAACATTAAATTATTTTTTTAGGCACGAATACCTTTTGCATCTTTTCTCATATATGCAATTGGCTGTAGTCCACTTACTTGTTATTCTAGATCAGAATTGGCAACATTCTCATTCTCCCATCCCATGCCACTCTTGAAACTATAGCCCCTGCACCGGCAGCAAGACTCTCAACTTATCTTCCCATCTCCTCCCATTCCCAAATTTGGTATCACCATGTTGACAATTTTTTCTTAGGCAACCATGAGAGGGAAAATAATGACAGTCACCAGTCCAGTTTTTGTGCATATAAAAAACCATAAATGAGGTCCAAATGGTATTTATTGACTAAATCTTACAAAATGTTATTATGAAATCAAGATTTTAATGATGTAGTATATATCTATAATGAATTTTCACGATTAATGTGATTTGTATATAATTCCCTTATCTCTTGGACGACGCGAAATATCATTTAAACGTATTGAAACATTTTCACGTCATCATAACGCCGCCCGTTTCTGCTATAACGTCATCATATTGATCACAGAAGTGACTGTTACCCTCACTTCTTATTAGCCTTAAGTTATCTCATAGTGTGTGATGGTATAAATATTTCCTTGTTGCTTAATCATTAAATATATGAAATATCTTGCTTAATCATTAAATTATTGTGAATATCACGCGCTCCAAACACCAAATCTTTCAAATCCAACATATTTCACATCTTGGATTCTCCTCCCATTCCAGGCTTTCATATCACCATTTAAGTGACCTTTCGCGTACTCTAAGAGATAAGGGGATTATATACAGATCACATTAATCCCAAGTTATAGATATATACTACATCATGAAAATCCTGAACTCATAATAACATTTGTAACATTTAGTCAATAAATAGAGCCTCCTACTGAGGCAAATATCATTTGGACCTCATTTATGGTTTTTTATATGCACAAAAACTGGACTCCTAAGCATCATTACTTCCCCTCTCATGTCTTCCAAAGAAAAAATTGCCAACATGGTGATACCAAAACATATTCGGACTATATGGTGTTTCTTAATGGAAAACATAGGACATAGGATTTTCAGAATCCCAAATATCAGAAATCAAAAGTCGGAACATGCACAATTTCTGATTTGAACACATACAATATTCGGAATCCTAATTGTCGGAAATTGAAAATGGGCAAATTGGAAATTGGAATATTGGTGTTCCTTATTCCTACTGCTGATGAAGGGGCTATGGAGGAAAGAAAGTACAAAAGCATATGGAAATGGTTGCACCTTAGCTAGAAAAACGTATGGAAATAGTTGAGGATTGTAGCGCAGATGAATGTCCAACACATCACTTTGTACCATTACGATTTGGTGTTTACTACCTTATTTGTATTATGAAAATCATGATTATTGACACATTTTGTTCTTTTTTAGCTTGTCCAACATTGTCATTGTGTATAAAACACTTTTGTCTAACATCAATGAGCAAAATTCCATTTTCATTCATCTTAAACCTTTTTTTCCAACAACATCGTCAGATAGATAAATGTTGTTCTTCATAGATTTATATATAATTCCAGTTTAGCAATGAAGTTTTAAATGAAATAATCCAATGTGATATTATAATGTAATGAAAATATTAATCGAAAATAGGAATTCATGGAAACAGAAATCAGAATATACAGTGTCAATAGGAAAAAAGATGTATTCCTGTAATTGTGCTTCAAAAAGGTATTTCCCGATTCTGAAATGTCGGATTCTTGATTCTTAATTATGAAATGTCCCGATTCCAAAATGTCAGATTCCGGATTCCAAATTGCGCAGTTTCGATGCGGTTTTAGTTCAAATATTTTTTATTCCCATTTTTATTTCCCAATTTCTACTTTTAGGAAATTCTTATTAAACAATGTTTTAAAATAAATGAACAATAAATCCATTAAGTGATCTTGATGCCAGATTATCTTTAAACTCATATTTTTTAACATAAATATTTGTTATTGGATCTTTAAATAAATTTCATATACCCAAATCAAGTTATTCACGTATATTAAATCTTTAAACTTTAGGTTTATTAAGAGAAATAATATATTTAGATATATTAGATCTTTAAACTTCATATTAATTTTCCGCATTCTTTTAGTTGAAATTAATATTCCTAGTGATCCCGAAACTAGAAAAAAATGCCAGATGTAATTTATTCCACATGGCCATGACATTTCTGTGCGTTATGACCATATCTAATTCCAAATGAAACCAAGTTTATAGGCCGAATCTCCGCCAAATTTAGAGGAGAGCAATAAGTTCTACGGAAATAATACGAACAGTCAAAATAAAGCCTCACTATCAAAGTTTTCCGGTTTTCGATAGCCAAACGTCGAAAATCAGATATAGGAACTTGGAAATGTCGCAAATCGGATCTTACAGAATACATATGGTGTTCATTATTGGAAAACATATGACCTAGGATTTCTGCAAAAATATCTTAATAAAAAAAATACATTATTATGCAAAACTCGAAATCTAATGACTACCCAGACTTCGTAAATTCGAATCTTAAAAAACCCAACTCAAACAATCAAAAGACTCTAGACCATATATATCGTATGCATAAACGAAAATTGACAAAATTTATTTTTCATTTTTGGGATTCGGCAGTCGGGAAACAAACATTCAGTCCAAAAAACGATGGTATTTCCCTTTTCCAATATCAGGATTATTGAAAATCGAGAATCGACAAACCAGACAATTCCACTTTCCGACATCGAACGTACCGAAATTCGAAAATCGCTAACTATCGAACTTGATATTTTACCTTTGTTTGACAACTAACTATCTTCACAAAACTAATTGGTTGGTTATACCTATTATCATTCACCTACCAATTTAATTGTGGCTATAATAACATTATAATTATTTTAAAGAAAATTTTAAATAAATGGTACGAGACCACCATGCTCACGTTTCTCTATATAAATTCAATAATTACGTACTTTCCACTTAAATAATGAAATGGTCACCACTATTTCTTTACCACGATATGTGGTCGCCCAAGTACCAAAGGCGCAAAAATATGAAATACACATTATTGACAATAACCAGTGGGAAGCTTGAGCGAGTTAAAAATAAGGATGGACTTAGAGGAGAAATAAATTATGCGAAAAGAATACGAACACTTAAAATAAAACCTCAAAATCGAGGTTTTCTGGTTTCGAATACCCCGACCTCGAAAGTCGAAAATACTATCTTCAACATTTCCTTATTTGAAAATAGAAAACTTTCGAGATCCGAAATGTCACAAATTGGATCTTGCGCAATCGAAATCGAAACAGATGGTGTTCCTTAATGGAAAACATAGGACATAGGATTTTCAGAATCCCAAATATCGGAAATAGAAAATAGGAAAATCCCCAAATTCTGATTTGATTTTTAGTTGATGTTTAAATCAACACATTAAATTGCAAAACATTAGAAACTTTCCAAAACTACAAACGTATCCAACTTGCACACAACCTATGTTCCGATTTCCCAAATTCCCATTTCCGACATTTCGAACTCCGAACTAAATTATGATATTTTTTTTCCGTTTTTTTAATAAATAGAAAATAACTCTCTAATATCCATATTATAAAAACTTTCCGCATTTTCTTAAAAAAAAACAAACTCAAAATCAATCTCAAAAAATCTTATTAACTATAACCATTGTTCCCAGGGATAACGCTTATATATAAAAAAAAATACATAATTAGGTATTGGGTTTATCATACAAATAGTTATATATAAGAGTAACTAATACATATTTAGAAATCAAGCTACCATGCCATGGTAATCCTACTTATGTTCCCGAGCACAAATTTCATATACCCACAAATTCCATTTTACTATTTTCAATTGACCAATTTTCAATATTCGACAATTTCGATTCCGAAATCCTATGTCCTATGTTTTCCAACAAGATACACCCTATGTTCCAAATTCTGATTCCCCAATTCCAATTTGCGACATTTCCGATCTCGAAAGTTTGGTCTTTTCAAATAAACAAAAGCCAAAGTTCCATAATTTCCAAAATCGAAAGTTCAAAAAGCGGTAAAAATTCAATTTTGTTTAAGTCGTTTCGTCGTTTCGTTTCGTAATATTTTCTCTTTCCTATGTGTTCAAATACAAACATGTCGATGTTCCTACTTCTGAATTACGACATTTCAGAATCCGAAAATCTATGTCCTATGTTTTCCAATAAGGAGCACCATATGTTCTGATTTTCAATTCCCCAATTTAGGATTTGTGAATAAGGAACACCATATTTTTGGATTTTGTGACATTTCGGATTGCAAAAATCCTATGTCCTATGTCTTCCAATAATCGACATTTTTGATTTCGAAAATATTGCGTGTGAAAATAACGAACATGTTATGTCCCAATTTCAGATTTTACGACATATACACAAATCTTATGTGTTCAAATACAATTCACAATTTCGGCATTCACAAATCTTGATCTCGAATCATCTTCAAACTTGATATTTATTAACATAAATAATTGTCATTGGATATTTAAATAAATTTCATATACCCAAATCAAGCTATTCACGTGTATTAGATCTTTAACTTTAGCTTTATTAAGAAAAATAATATATTTACATATATTAGATCTTTAAACTTCATATTAATTTTTTTGTAAGTCTGCATTGCTATTAATCAACTATACAAAGTATTACAGAAAATTGAGAATTCCGATCAAGTGAAAACAGTGGTCTAACAACCACTCTAATCCGTTGAAAGAAAAAAACTCTACAGTTGAAGTGTATCGAGCATAAAAACCATACAGATAATGAACGCTGCTGCCTAAGTAAAGTTTAAATAAAATTACATACATATTCAAAAGAGCCACAATACCCCACGTGATATATGGGGGGCTATGCACAAAATTACTATGAACAAATGTTTACGAAGAGACCTTGAAAACTAAAAAACAACATAAACTTAGAAGTAAACAAAATGAACCAAAATAGAAAAAATGAAACAGAAACAAGCTCATGAGTTAGCACCGCTGGTAGTGACATCCGGATCCTTCGTGCCCTGCGTTTCCTCAACCATAGGAAAAGGCCCAAAGAGTTCCTTGTCTGAAGATGGTATATTGCGCTTCAGCGACATAACATCCGCTTTCCTAATAGAGGCATCTGCTTTGCCCACAGAAGGATCTGCTTTGCCCATAGAAGCATCTGCTTTCCCCACAGAAGCATCAGATTCAAGACCTCCTTTGAAAAGTTGGCTAATTGTAACGGGAACAACACATATTTCATTAAATATGGAATTAAACAGTGGATTTAGAATTCAAAACTAACCAAACAACTCAATTCTGGGGTAGTTGTTGTAATAAAATATTTTAATTTCAACTGTATATACAATGGGTATCGTAGGAGCCGGGTTTACATTCATTTCTGGAGCCATAGAGACATTTCCGCTACCTCCATCACCCAAGGAGCCAACTCCGACATCTAATTTTTTCCACATGGGGATCATATCTCTGTCCATGATGACCATATCTAAGTCCAGCATTTTCGACGTAGCCTCTGAAATTTCCAACTTACTATTATTCCATCTCCCTATAATTTCCTCCATGAGGGACCCCATTATGTTTTTGACAATCCAATAATGATTCGGGCTTCCCCCATCAATATCGCGACCAAGATTCTCATTTACCAGCCTTGTTTCACAGTCATCTATTATGGACTGAACTTGCAGATAAATATCATTGTTGTAACCATCTACCTTTGTCATACGCACCCCTCGTTGCGCATGACCATGACCACTTTTTGCACGATGAGACATGGCATGCTTCTTGGACATAGTATGATGGTTTAGATGCAAAACAAAACGGAGCAAAAGCAGGCAGAACGGTTCTGCAACAAAATCAGGGAAGAACAAGAATGTCCCAAGACCCAATCAGTTAGGCAAGAAATAGCTTAACGAAATTAGGGAGAAATATTCATCACCATGCTAAAACCAACAGGAGGCCATTAATGGGGAAAAATGATTGATGTACTACTTCCAGTTACTGACCAAGCGAAATTGTATTGTAACCTAACGAAATGACTGCCGCGTCAAATCAACCCTTACCTCAGTAGCAACAATGTCCTCCATTGAAGATGATGGATGCTGACAGAGCTTCGTCAACAACGACTAATTAATGTCGTCTCGGAAAAAATGGATGTAGAGAAAGATGATAGATGTCACTATCAAATCAACAGTAATCCCAACATTAAAACACATATAATAACAGGAAAATTTAATCATGGCCGTGTCGTATCTAAACTCAGCAATCGAAACTACTACAGAAGTGAAAGCACCACTCTTCATGATAGACATCACTACCGAATCAACTGCAATCCCAACATTAAAACTAAATTCATCACCAAGTTGGCTAGCCTGGCCAACAAGACCCGCTTCACTAATGCGTTATGAGTGCAGGATAGATGACAAAAACAAGTACAACGTCAATCTACCACCATATACCTGTCTGTTCCCTGCTTGCTAATTTGACTCTCATCATTCACATCCAGGGTTAACCTTCATATTTATTAATAGAAATAATTGTTATTATTCAATCTATAAACCTCATAAAATTGTTTCTTAAAAATTTACTGTATAAATTAAAATTTATAATTCTTTAAAAATATTATATTTTAAATGACTTTTTAACTCATTTGTGCAAATAAAATTAAATCATATAATTTCCAATATATATAAACAAATTTAAAACGCATTATATATATTATGAATATTTTTATTTTATAATATTTATTCCCGATTTCCGAAACATGATACCAAATTTCCAAAATCGGATATCGAGAACTGGAAATTCCAGATTTTCTTACCTTCATTAGGGCTATCAGCGATTTTGCGATTCACGATAATTAAATCCAAAATATCAGAAATCCAAGAAATCAATAAACATTACAAATAAAAAAAACCGAGCTTTCCACTTTCTAATATCCGAAATATCCAAAATCGAAAATCGCAAATCTAGGAAATTATTTCAACAAAAACCTTAATGTCTGGTTTCCAATATCCAAAAGACACAAAGGTTGGGTTGCAAAAAGACACAATATTTTTACACTCTCTGAAACACTGTGCAATATCGGGCATACCCAAAATAACCTTAACAAAATTGAAATTTCCAGTTTCCAATACCCAGAAATCGGATATCGGAAATGTCGGAAATAGGAAAACGGGGAATAAGACAAAAAATCACAAAATATCACAAAAATATTTTGTGATATTTCTGATTTTCGATTTTTTGTGATATTTCTGGAATAAAAAATTAGGAAGCCGGCAAAGTTTTTTCAACAAAATCTTGAGAATTCGGTTTCTGATATCCGAAATATCAGAAATTGGGGATACCCCAAATAACCATAACAAAAAATGGAATTTCCAGTTTCCGATACCCGAAAATCGGAAATCGAAAATAGAAAATGGGCAATCTTTAAATAAAAAAAAACATATTTATAAAATGAAATGGCAAACAATCTATTATTTAATATATATATTGACCTATTAAATAATTTACTTCAACTACCCACTTAAATCACAGGTTTTTATTATTATTATACTTTGATTAAGATTTCCGACATCCAAAATATCGGAGATCGTAAATCATGGATACCTCAAATAACCTTAACAAAAAATGGAATTTCCAGTTTCCTTTAACCGAAAATCGGAAATCAAAAATAGAAAATGGGCAATCTTTAAATAATAAAAAACATCTTTATAAAATGAAGGGACCTGGGCAAAGTGTATTTCATTGACATATTCCCAAACAAGTTGCAAAGTTAAAATTACTTTGAGCATAAACTCACTCCTAAACAAGATAACTAATAATTTCAAGATAGAACTATTACAGAATATAACAGATGAAAGAAAACAACCAATTAATGTACAAACATGCAAATCAAAATTACTTCTTTCAACTTAATTTAGACTAACTTAGCAAATAAAACTGCAAAGAACAATATCCAAGTGTTAAAGATACACAAATTGCAAAAAACATTGTTTCTTGGACTTACACAATAAGTCCAAACTCATGATAGAAATTTCTTTCCCCAGCACAATTGCATACGTAAATATTTGCAAATATTACCAAAACGTGCAATTACACAAATAAATAGTTTCTAGCTTTGCTTAAGGGCAGAACACCGTTTGGCAAATAAATCCAGAATGTCATCAACTTCCTGAAAATGAGCATTCCTCAACTGAATTTTGTTCTTGCAAATTTGGGAGGAAATTTCCTCCCTTCTGATTTTTTTCCATTCTTTGATGAACAACTTTATCCGAGCTATCAAGGCATGGGGAACTTCTATCCATTTCTCGATCTCTTTCACCGTTAACTGACTAATTTATTGGATCAACTCTTTGGTACCACCAAACTGCTTTTCCACTTCTTCCAAATGAACTTTAAAACAAAGTGCCTCATTGAGAGGTTCCAAAACAGGTAAACTCAAATAGGTTAGCAAATTCTTTGAAGCAGACCACCTGTTTTCACAAACCTTTTGTCCTACATTGACTACAGCTTCAACTGAATAGCACATAGCCTCCCATGTCTCAATGGAAACTTCAGTTGTTTTCAGCTCTAACTTGCCTAAAATTCGCAAGCCATCAGGTCATTCCTTAATATGCTTTTTCCAACCTCTTACTTGCTCTAAAGCAGTGGATGCTGCTCTCATCCGATGATGGTGATCCTCAAGAGTTTTAGAATGCTTGATAAACTTGTTGTACAGGCCTTGCAACTCATCAAAACAGCTATACAAATCTATCATAGCCCGTTGAAATTCTTCGTGTATTTTACATAGTACCTGTTTAAAATCCTCAGGTCTCACATCGACAAAAAGAGCATCCTTTTTAGGCTAAATGGACATCTTTCAGTTCTTGATTGACAAGAGCAATTTGCTCTGCTTGTTTCCGATTCACAACCTCTGCATTCTAAAGTTGGTGCTTAGCTTCTTCGGCGTTCTTTTTCCATTCCTCTATTTTGTCTTCATGTTCTTGTTTCAACTGGCCAATCTGTTGTTCATGCCTCTGTTGTGTTTCTGCTAACTCCCGTTTGGCCTTCTCCAAGTCCTTATGTTTTTCATCAAGAGCCAAACTTAATTGTGAAACGGATTGAAAATTAGCTCCAGCAAAAACTCCCATGGCAGCTGGTGTCTCCACTGCCCCTTGTTGCATATCACTTGTGTCTGCCTTCCATATGACCTAACCAACGACAGACACATTTTTGGCTAAGATTTCTATGGCTCTCTTGGCTCCCCTTTTAACCACAGCTTTATCCTTTTTACTCCAATAATATTTGCCAAAGGATACCACTGCATCTTCTCCAAAATCTGCGATAACTTCAGAAGATGAAATGCTTTGCTGGTGGATGGTAACCAAAGGATCAGTTTGGGTTTGATTTAAAGGAATGTCTATGCTAAGAGGGAGAATATTCATATGAGAAGAAACAGAGGTAAAGGTGAGTGATGTAAAAGAATCAGATATAGGCAAATCCTCCTTTTGAGGAAGAGTCAAACAAACATAAAAATATAGGGAACTGGGGATGTAGTGATAGGCTGAGGTGATGAAAAGAAAGAAGGAGAACTATGAATAGGTGAGTCAACTAAACTGGTGAACATGATAATAGTAGATGCCATTATTGATGACAAATTTACATCAGGAAAATAATGTTGGTAAGGTGGTGTACCTAACATACTAGAAAACCTTTGGATATTGGGGATAGATGACACAACGGTAGTCATAACAGCCTCAGTGTCTTCTTCCATGTCCGTATCATGATTCTTGATCTGAGCTGACAATAAACAAATTCCTTTTTGTACAGAAGGTTCTTGCACAAGTGTATCTAGGATTGAACGTTCTTGAACAAGTATCTCCTCTTTCTTGCGAATTGATATCGAAGAAATCGGCTTGTCTTTTGTCCGTGCTTCTGGCAGTTGAGCCTATTCAGAAACTACTACAATCTTCCGTCTTTTACGATTTACTTTAGTTAACTCTGCCTCAGTTTGCAATTGAGACCCGACTTTTTCAAAATTTCTTTTGAGTTCTGCCCCTTTCTCTGACATATCTTCGATTGTTGTAAGAGAGGGGCTCGATGGGCCTTCAAGTGACACCTTTTCCCTTGATCTTAGGTTGAGCAGCAACAACAACAACAAATTTTGCTACATGTTCTCTCGCTTCTTCTTCTCTTTTCTGCTTCTCAAGATATTAAGTTTATTTCGAGTTTATCTTCTCTTAAGATGCTTTTGAAACAGGTACTGATGAGACTTTATCTCTAGATCAGTGATTTTATCAATTGCCTCCTGAAAAGTGGTAGCTGCTTAGAACGTGGAATCATCGGGCTGATTTTGATGAACGTATTGAAATTTGACGTGCTCATGATCAAATATATTAGCCAAATACGCCACTAGGTCATGCATTCTTTTCGGTGCCTCCCCCAAACTCATAAAATAAATATTTTTTCCCAACAAGGATGCATGAACAAGATTCTGTATCGTAAGATTGCCAAGATTCACAGGAAATTTGGGCCAAGCCTTCTTCTTATGTTTGGTCAACTTGGAGAAAGCTCCATCAGCCAAGGTCTGATAGGAAAATTCTTGAAGCACCATTCGGTTTGGAACTATTCTCGGAAGCAAGTGCACTATATTGCTGCCCCAAACCCTTATGTAAGAGAAATATTCTCCTACATACCAGTCGCTATACACTGAAATGAGTTCCCTATATTTTTGAGAGAATGCAGGAGCATCAACATTAAAATTTTTGTAGTACGTTGACCCAAGAAACAGGTCACAGAGCTCATAGACACGAGGTATGAAATGGTCGTGCCACATATCAGTGCAATATACATGAACAGGTGGACATTTATCGCTCCAAATCCAATTTAGCTCCGAGAAACAAGAACACACACAGAATGCATCCATAACGAACCCAGACATGTAGAAAGATGGTTTCTGGTTGGCCGCGGTTCTCTGATATTTTTCAATTTCCTCCCGCAAATTGCAAAACAGAATTTGCATTGAGTTGAAGGAATCACCTGTAAGCAAAACATGGTTCGCCATAGGGACCCATTTCGCTTTGAATAAGGAACATCTGGGTAATCCAAATAACTTGCAAAACATGACGGCCATCAACGAGAAAGGTTCTCTGAACAAAGAAACTGGATATGCTGAAAGTGAAACGGGAATCACTAGTGTTTCGTCTTCTAGCCAAGATTTCACCACTTGTTTGTTATTCAATTTGGCAAGGGTTTCGTCGAAAAATTTCGGCGAGAAAAGTTGTTTGGGAGTTGCCAAAGCATAAGCCCTAGCAAACACATATGGATGAAACGAAGCAATAGAGATAGTCTCAATATCATTAAACATTCATTGGTTAAGGTCGACGTGGTCCAATGCCCACTTAACAGGGTCCCTGTAAGGCATAAAAGGAGGTCTCGCTGCAACGCAATGGAGATGAGAATTACGTATGTGCATGGTATGTGCATGTAGAAAGGTTGATCATGAGCAACAGAGGAAAAATCATCAATGTAAAAAATAACATAAATTCTGGACCAATCCACATATGAGGAGTCAGACACATACCCACTGGTGTCAGTGAAAACATCGACATTGGAATCTTTGATTTTCTGCTCTTGAAGAGCCGTTTTAGATCTGGTATTCCTGGTCGTAGCAGATACCTTCTCTGATTGAATTTTAGCAACCATGTCTAAAAACGACGAAAGTTTAAATTTACTAGAAAAAAATGGTCAGGGAGTGAAAACTTATAGGTCAAAATCACGAGTCTACGTGTTGGGACACAGAGGAAATGCACAGTTAAAAAACCCTGGGCAAAGTGAAAAATCCTAAGTTCGATTATTTAAAAATCCAACTAAAACGACCAAAATAATCTTGAGCGTAAATTTTGTATGGATCAACGGACAAGATCAAACAAACACCATAAGATATAAAATTTGAAAACATTTACACTTCCTATTTGCGAAATTGATAACCCGGAATCGGGAAACAAACATTCAGTTGAAAAATTAAGTTTGTTTCCCGTTTCCGAGATCCGCAATATCGTAAATCACAAGTTGGGAAAGCAGAGAAAATTATTAATTAAAATCGTGAAGTAAATATTCGACAAACAAACTTGTGCGATACTCGAAAATTGAAGTTCCACTTCGTGAAAGTAGATACAGTTGGAATTCCACATTCTACTTTCTCAATTTCTTAATTTTCGATTTTCGATTCTTTATACAACTCGTAGACTGTTTCCATAATAAAAATAATAATAAACGAAAGGTTAAAGGCATAGTTTACTTGGGCGTTGAAAACCGCAGGACTAGGAGGAGGTGACCTTGTCACCTCCCTCTCCAGCGCCCTCAACCTACAACATTGCAAGTTACAGTCAGAAACAAAATTTAATAACAGAACAAAAAGAATAAAAATGTTTAACCCTTCCTTTCTTACCTTGGCGTGTTGCAGAGAGGTCCACGGGTCGGCTCCTCCGGAGTTTCCCTTATCCCTCCTCTACTTACACCCACAACAGAGGCGTATTAGTAAACTTGTAAACATGGTTTTATACCAAGTAAAATACAAAGACGAGTTACATGAAAAATTCTTACCTGTTAGCAGGTAGTTTGCACAGACGAAGTAATGACAGACTTCATTGAGATGCAAGCACTGGAATGCAGATCGTCGAGAAAGTATTGGGAGCCCGGAACACCTCGGAAGGGTTAAAGCACAATGCCATTAACACAATGTTAAACTGGGAACCCTAATGCCATAACCATTACCACAGAGCAGAGCTTTGACTCTCATCGGTTACAGACCAAAATAAACAATGCAATAACAAGGGTTTTGACAACCAAAGGCAAATTAAAAACCTTGTAAAACCCTTACAATGCCATTGTACAGGCGTAAGGGAGAAATCACTTCTCGATCTAGCTCAAGAACATGGCTGCACTATCAAATCACAACCGAGGAAACATTTAAGTCAACCAAGGCACCACTTTTAACTTGTGGCCAGAGAAATCATGGCCCGAAATCATTGCATGCATGTTTTAATATTAAAGTCCGAACCATGCGATAAAAATCCAAATAATCAAACCATATAATATATATCATATGAACCATGGCGTAAAGCATATCATACCAAACCTTTTATATTATGCCTAGAACCATTGCATCATAAAACCATAACCTTTGCATTATATTTTAACGAAGGTTTACACTATGGTAGGTACCATATGTCTTACAAACCCCAAGCCATTGCGCTTAAGTGGAGGGTCACAAACATACCATAGGCTTAGGCTATGGTAAGTTCTACGACCTTTAAAACCACTTTATAAATATTATTACATAAGGGATGGGGCCAAGACATCGAATAGTCCCCCAATCCTTAGGGAAACTAAAGCCCTAGAAAAAATAATTAAAGTAAAAGCAGGAAAACTGAAAACATCACCTATGAGTATGGTTGGATGTCTCGAAAGGAGATGGACTTTTCCTCAACATACAAAACCTAACATAATAGGCAAGATAAATACATTAATACCTTGCATAAGAGTAATCTGCTAGTAAATTATGGTAAAATCAATGCATGTATTTTTTCTATTTTACGATTTTTGAGGTGTGTTACATAATGGTATCAGAGTATGGTTACAACACTAGGCCTGAACCATCTCAACACTTGAACTGATAAAGAAACCAAAAAAACTAATTTACTTTATTTTTTTGGTTTAAATTCTCTTACAAACCAGGAAGAGAAAGATAACTATATTTTTGCAAGAAAAACATGGCAGATGCAGAGATGTCTGCAGATGTCGAACTCCACCCAAAAAATTCTTTAAATAATGAAGAGGGTAATTTAAGGGATGGGGAGATATGGGTAAACTTGAACGAAAGTCAAGATAATAAATATGAACTACAAAGAATTGTAAAAGAACTTATATCATAACTAACAAGAGTTAAAGAAGATAATGAATGAATCCTAAAAGCTCAAGATGAACTAAATACTATTTTGTTAGCTAAAATCCAAAATGATGAAAAATAAAAAAAATAAGGGATCAAGACATGACCTACCAAAAACTGCACCTTACAAACGTAAGTGAAGGAAATTGGAATTTTTTAGTCATAAACCTGAAACTTCTAGTCAAGAATCAGTCAAACATCACTCAGAAAAACAACAAGATTCAAGTGAAAGTAGTGATGATAACAAAAAGA
This sequence comes from Pseudotsuga menziesii, assembly GCA_001517045.1. Classification (NCBI taxonomy): domain Eukaryota; kingdom Viridiplantae; phylum Streptophyta; class Pinopsida; order Pinales; family Pinaceae; genus Pseudotsuga; species Pseudotsuga menziesii. Next base: position 675,460 of record LPNX010233677.1, read on the forward strand.
AAAAGAAGTACATACCCTATGAGGAAATCTCTAGGAAGTTTAGAAATATTAAACCATCAATGTTTAATGGTGAAATTGAGAAAGGAGAAGAAGCGGAAGCCTGGTTGTCAGGGATGAAGAAATACTTCCAGATATACAATTATTCTGTCGTACTAAAAGCTAAAATGGCCATTTATAATCTGACTGGAAAGGAAGATATATGGTGGTAGGCTATAAAGAAAGTGAAAGGATTAAAAGAAAGATATGTAACCGGGAAAACTTAAAAAAAAACATTTTAAAAGAAAATATCTGTCGAAACATTACTACGAAGAGAAGGCCAAATATTTTTATGAGTTAAGACTAGGAGATATGACTATGAAAGCACTCTCCATTAAATTTCCGAGCCTACTTTGTTGCATACCTTACATAATTGATGAAAAACTAAAATACAACGTTTTCTCAGTTGTTTGCTTGTCATGTTCAATTAACGGATTGAGTATGGCAATCCGAAGATGTTAGAGGAAGCGATGAGAAAGGAAAATTTATGTTACGACTAAAATAAGAATAAGATATAAAGTGTACCATCTTGGAAGATTAAAAGACAAAATAACTTTGACCCAAGAAAGAAACTATAATACCCCAGTTGTTGAGCCCCAGACTTATGATCTTTCATGTCAGTTATATTCTCTTGCATTATGGACTTATGATATTTTATATGATTGTGGAATTTTGCTCCTTCTCATGATTAATTTATTTATGGACTTATTATTAATGTTTGATAACATGACTTTGTACCTTGGCGCTATTATTAATGGTAATGTTATTACTAGAATCTCTGTTATCTTTGAATGTTGTTAATGATTGATTAAACAAACAACTGGATCAACAAAGGAAACTAAATGAGTATGGGGGACCATGGATTCCACAAAGTGAGTGGGAATGGGGACATCCCTAACACCTTATAACTTATTGTTGACTTAACTTTGTCCATCTCAATTCAATTTTGCACCTTGGTGAGATTAATAATGTTCGTCACCCAAACCTTGTACAATGAACCCTATTCTCAATAATTATGGACTATGGAGATAGTTTTGCATATTGTGCACACCTGAGTGGGCCCCTCTTGCCTAGGGAACCCTCCTTGGGAAAATATTCCCTCACATTTATGTGTTTATGGTCATTTATGAGCCATTTTCCTAGTTTTTAGGGATGTAATCTATTTTCTAGCTTCCACTCTTACACCATGCATTGATGATCCTATTTGTGTGCTTCCATGGTATTTATGAACCTATTGGATGCCCTCTCTCACCTATTTCAACCTCCTTGATGTTGTGTAACCCTCTTTATGCATTAGTGTGCCTCCATGTGCTCTTCATGGCTCCACTCCTTAGTTTTTGGGTAACTCCTCCTGATGGTGCTAATTCGAGTAAGGGAATCTTTTCACTAAACCACCACTCCACTAATTCAATTTAATTATCCATGATGAAGCTTAAACCTTACCTCTCTCTAATTTGGTTTGATTCCTTTGGGTTAGAGTGGTCCTCCTTATCCTATAAATCCATATGCCATCTCCTTGTTGAAGTTAATATTGAGCTTTAGACCATGTGATTTATGCTATCTAACCGTGTTGGGAATGTTGATATTATTGAGAGTGTGTTGAAACTTAGAGTGAGTACATTTGTTCCCTTTGCTTCCATTATATCACTCTACTAGTCCAGGTTCTCACACAAAATCCAGGAAATGGGAATGGCGAGCTAGGTCACATCCCATAGGCAGTGGAGATGGACATGAAAGTAGTAGTGGGAAGCATTGTGTCTCTCGAAAAAGGTAGTTTCGAGAGTATTGAGACTCTACCCATGGATCCATGGTCTCAGCTCGGGGGTGACCTTTTCAAGCGAGGAAGGCTTGACGGTGTCTATGGCTGGGATGAAAGTTGTCCTGCTGCAGCTAGTTGCTTATATTTTGAGATAAGTATTTCTCTTATGTTATGTTTTCATTACATTATTTTATTTGGTATATGTGCAATAATGGCTGATTGGTTTTTTGAGTGTTCATGTATTGAATTTCAGGATCTGCATGGAGGAAGGATGAATCTCATGTAGTATGGAATTTATTTTCTATTCTCGCTACCTTCTTTCTATTCTTCTTCTTCATAACCAGAAATTGTAATTTTGGCTCTATTTTATTGCGAGGGGTGCAACCATATGATCTAGTTCTCCCATATATGCTCATTTCTGTGTTGTGAGACCTATTCCATTGCATCTGAAGCAACGTTTCCAGTCAATAACATCTTTCGTTTCATTGAAAAATATTTCCGGATGACCAAGATATGTTTGTTTTGGTTCGATAGCTTTCTGGTGCCAAGATGAGCGCACCTGTCATTTTATTGTAAATCATTCGGTTGCATAATTTTTCTTAGTTGCAGATATGAGGATGAGAGATGTATTCTATATGTAAAAGTAATCGATGGCTGGAGGGTGGCATCCATATGATCTGATTTTTATTAGTGAGAGATCACTGTAGGGGACAGTCATCGGGAACCAATTTTGCGGGTTGTAGTTGCAGCCGGTGTTCTTGTTTGTTATGGTTTCGGTGCGGCTGTAGATTGTAGCCTATGTATGCTCCATGATATGTGGTTTTCCTTAATTTTTATGCTCACTAACAACACACACATAATAACACCAAAAAAGTAGATTAATTTGCAGATAATCAATGACATCAATACTTGGTTATTTATAAACTATGTTATCAAACAAACCCAAAGTACATAAACTAGCTATTCACAATGAATATGATGCTTATCATGTATTATTGATGTTCTTGTTTCAATTACAACCTTTCGCTTGCACTTTGGAAATTATTAATTAAGTGTCACAATTAATTATTTAATTAAGTGGCATAATTAAATAATTAAGTGTCGCAAACTTTAGTTATAATTCAATATCTAGAATTTAATTTGTTTGGGTGAATGGTTAGTCAGATCAATCGTAATTTATCTATATCCATTGTTCTTAAACTTTAGTGAGTCTTAATTTTAGCACCTTTGGCCTTATCACAAGGTTCGGGGACATCACAGAAACATAATAAATTCCACAAAAACACAGGGAATAACTATACGGGGTATCAAGGAAATAACTACAAATATTTTAAGCCATAGAATTCTGCAGTAAAAGAACCTCCTACTGCTTTTAACAAGAACACTGCACAAAGAGAACCCTTAAAATATTGGGAGTGTGACTGGCCACATTACTTTAAGTGGATGAGACAAGTGTACTGTCGAGATTGATTCTACAGAAGTGGATGAGATAAGTGTATCGTCGAGAATGATTCTATGGTAGTCGTTTAAAATTCGAAATAAATAATTATAAAAAATAACTGGTTGCCATGCATGGATAACTCGTAGCTGATGAATAGATAACCAACAATTCATGGCAAATAACTAGAAGAATGTGAGATAAAAATAAAAATAAAATAAAAAACTGATAGTTGATAAATTGATAGCAAGAAGAATGTAGATGATAACATATAGCTAGCCATGGATACCTCAAAGTTGAACCCGTTTAACAAGAAGAATATGAGGAATAAAAAAAAATCCAATTTGTCTTCCATTCCATCACCTCCTCTCAACTATTTGATCCCTATCCATCTGATCCAACCACAAACTATGTGGATGTGTTAGCACATTATTCAAAATAACATTTGTCGTCTGGAAAATATGTTATCCATTTTCTATCCATTTTTTCTTATGTTTTACTGCTTATTATGCTGACCAAAAACTTTCAAAATTCATATCATCACATCATAAGCCACTTAATAATGAAAACAAACATTATCAAATCATTGAGCACACCTACACATCCCATTTAGTACAACATAAATCGAAATCCCAAAAGCTGGTAATAACAATAATAACAAGAGCCACGAGGTGGCAATGTCCTCGACGTTGTTCATGCTATAAGATAGTGGCTTTGAAAAGAAAGATTTAATACTAAGTTAAAATTTGTTTTATAAGTCTTTATAGGTAAAAAGGTTAAGCCAGTTTGCTCCATTTTATGTAGTTTGCAAAACTACATAAAATCCAACAATGTAAAGTAATAAGAATGTAAATACATTAAAATTATATTCTCTGAATGTGTTTATTTATCTAAATATAAAAGTGTATTATTAAAAGTGTTTATAAATATAATATGATAAATGTCAAAACCCCAAATTTTCATAAAAATTAAAATTTTGTAATGTAACATAAATTGTCTATAGTCGCAGTTTGATAACTACTAGCGGCTAGCAGAAAAATGAAACAACTAACAAAAGTGGTGATTAACTTCAAACACATAAAACTAATACCACTTTAATTTTGATATGTTATGTATATGGCTTGCATTCAGTTACTTCTAGTTGTACTGATGATTTGATTTTGTCAAGTAGGTGAGAAGTTATGTTCTTAACTGGGGCTTACTTCGCAATTGCTAACTCAGCTGGATTTCCGGATCTTACAGGTTCAACACGTAAATTTTGAACAAATAGGAGTTTGTTACAGCGTTAATTCCAGATATACTTCTTTAGCATATATAAAATGCTAGAGTAAAAAAAAATTGCTTAATAGAGTTCAAGGATACTACGAGGTAAAGTAACTTTTCTTTATTTGTTTTGCGACTATGACAATATTTTTAAGTTTATGTCGAAAGACCAATATCCTTGCCATACTAAAGGTCTTTCACCAACACGAACTTTTAATTCAGAAAATCTTCTTTTCAGCTATAAGCTAAGTTACTTACAAGTTCTATATGGAACTCCTGATTTCATATAACGACACTTTTACTGAAACAAGAGTTTATTGCCATTGCTAATTCTAATATCTAAGACGCTGCTTATAAGCATGATAATAAGTCTAAGGCCTTCAAAGAAAAATCTTCAATAGAACGTTTAGCTCTACTTTTGATTATGCTCTAGTAGAGAAAAATTATCAGCTTATTATTGTATTACAGTTATAAATGTTTACTTACATAATAGTCGTTAAGTTATAATTCCGATCTTTCTAGTTTCATCTTGTCACTACTATTGTAACAAAATTACATCACTTAATAACATTACTAAGTGATTCTATCTTTAACCCTAGATAGTCTTACTATCCTATCTTTACCAAGTTTAATCTAAACAATGGTTTGATTAATAAGAACTTGGTTCTTTATGGAAACCCAAAGATCACTAACTTTTAAGAAGTCTCTCATCCATAATACTGTCTACTTCCTGCAAAAGTAGAAGATATTCTTGTGTAGAAAATACTACCTAACTTTTATATATGCAAAGTTGAACCTAAGATATTTATCTTATCAACTTTGATTTTGCATAACACTAATGTAAACATAGCATTACTCCTTTTTTTTTTAAAGTAGGATTTGTGTGAAGATTCATTAGGAGTATTATTGACTATAAGTCAAAGGCCTAAACTTCAATATTGATCTCCACTATATTCATTTACCAAGAATTGAACTTAGTGTTATTCAATGCAAATGATAATAATTTATAATATGTTTTCATAATGGATTGATTATGGTGCTATCAAACATCACATACAACGAAATGTCTTTATACCAAAATGTATTATTGGTTGAATATAATATATGATTATATCGATGGGTTGATTCCATGTTATCCGACATAACAATGTTATGTTTCTAACCTTATCATTAGTGTTAAAACATTTTATGATTGGAAATAATATTGTTCTTCCCGACAGTGCAAGAGAACTATATGACTCGACCCACAACTTGATAAAAATTTCAGTGGACACGTGGAGAAGCCTCCACCAGGCAATAGTCGATTTAAAAACTTGCAATGTAACCCTAACTTCTCATTCTTCCACAAGGGTTTAGCTCTGTACAGTCTGGTTTCTTCGTGGCCATGAGAGGATCCCTTGTTCTCGTTTTACAACTCTTTTTTATGTGTAAGGAAATGCTACCACTCTAGTATGAGGGTTGAAAGATACACAGCTCGTATCTTGGTTTCTTTCTGCGAGCATTGCGTTGCTGTGAGGGTGGACTCTGTCAATAGTTTGAGTGTTGGTCCTTTGCATTGCCATTGTCATAGTTCTCAACCTGCTCCATCGTTGGTGTAGTTTGGAAATATGAACCCCGCTGCCTCTGTCACAAGTTAGCATGAGGATTGTTCTTCAAAGTACTGTTCGTTGTGCTGGTTCGATTTATCCTCGGCTCCAGAGTTCTTTGCCTTCAGGTATAAGTTTCACCATACTATTTTTTTATAAATTTCAAGTTACAGTTACAGTATTAGAATACCCAGTTTCTAATTAAAGTCTTTGATTTTCGCTTACAGGTTACAATTGCCATTAAGCTTGGAAGAATCCTCTCCAACGTTGGATTGACTTCAAGACCAAACAGGTAAGCCTCGGTTAAAACGTGGCATCTCCCTGCTTGCAATGGTTAAGGTAAAAAGGGGTTTTCAGTTGGAAAGGAAGCACGGCTTCGATTTCTCCATTGTTTAGATGCTTGGTTTTCAGTTACTACTTAGTTTTTGTTATTAAAACCCTTGCCTGTTGCAGGGTAACTCCGACTTCTATGCCGTGACTTGTATTTATCTTTTCTTGACTTGTAAACCATAATTACAGCCTTATGGCTAAGTAATATCATACTATGTTTCTTAAAATGTGGAGGTTCTCTTGTCTTCATGATGTTTAATTGGTCTTTGTTTCGAATACCCTGATAATTTATACATTGTATTATAAAAGATATTACTGTAAATGAGGTTTTAATAAATTGTTTTTCAGTTTTGTTTACAAACCCTCGCTACGATGCGGGGTAATACCGGCCTTGAGCTATGTGATGTAATTTGATTATGTCTTAGCCCTACGGCCTGACAATGTAATACATTTGGTGTTAAGAAGGATTTTAACTTCGAGCTCTGTCTCGTTCATGCAATAGTTTTGTAATCCTGTAAATTACGATTCTGTGTAATTAGGGTCTTTCCTTCTTCGACTGTTAGTGAAGATAAATACTGTTTAAGTTATCTTTTGTAAGTAATTATTGTTAATGTGAGGACTGTAGATCAATCGTAATGTAAAATTTGTAATTTTTTTATACTTACCTGTTCAGAATATACTAATTAGGGTTTTAATGGAATGAAACCCTTGTATAAATATACTCTTAATTTATTATTACTTAGGCTTTACTTCTTGTTTCTTTGGTTTGGCTATTACAGGTGTGTGGTGTTAATTTGACTTGTTAATATTAAACCTTTCTTGCTTATTTATAAAAGATATTTGTTTTAATAAAAGACTGTAAACAGTCTATGGTATACACTATAATCTTCTTGTAATGTTTTTTTTTTTTTTTAATTATTAATGTAAATAGAATATAACTTAAATTAATTAATTTATAATAGATAAATAATTTATTAGGGTTTCGACCCTGAGGTTCTTCCTTCAAAGGTATAAGCCTGTCTAGTAAATGTAAAATAGTGTCTAAAATGTAAATATTTAGTTTTATATTAGTTATTGTTTATATTTACATTGTTTCCATTTACTATTTTATCACAAAGAATTTATTCAGAGTTCTCTAAAGGATAGAAAGTAAACTCTGTAACTCTAATGTAGTTTAGTGTTTCCTTTTTGCAATTTATTTAGTTAAACTAAGTAAAAACAGTAAACCCAATTAAATCACAACAGTGTTTTTCCTCCATAATATTTAAAACATTAAAATAAAATTACTCTGCTATCTACAGTTACACAATCCTATCTACCATTTTCATTATCTTATCTACTTAAAGCATTCTATCTGTGCTAGAGTACGGCCTGGTTTCCAGGTGTGGAAAAACACCGTTTAGAAATTCATTTTCATTCTAACACATTATTCTCTAAATCCATTTCATTTCTATAACAATTTAATAAAAATACTAACTCAAACATTTCCCATACTAAATTATTAACATTCACATATCAGTTAACTAAGATTTATTTATCTACACAGTAAAATAAAATAGCTTAGAACCTGTTAAGGACAGACGACAACAACTTTAGGAGGCTGTTCCTCCCTACCAATCTCCTGGAGAGCTCTCAAACAACACTTCCTCAGGAACCCCCGAGCATGTTCCTGGTCTTTTTGGCTGAGAACTGGTGGAGAGTGCAAATAGTCGAACCCTCTGTCAACTGACTAGTTCAATATCTCAGTAAACACCCTGCTCTCAACAGCATGATCTTCAGCTTAAAAGCTGCAACTAGATCAATCGGCAGTTAACCCCTTAAACACTTTTCAGTTTTCCCTCCCATTGAATTTCTCTGAAGTACATTCATTCAACCTGAATGATCACTTCCCTAGAAATGAGCAGCCTCAGCTCTCTTCAATGGGAATTTTTATAAAGATTGCCCAGGTATTTTGGGTCAGTTTTCATTAATTGAGCCACCTGCTCTGATTCCACTTTCTTGGAGAATCATGACCCCAAATGTAGGGAGGTTGCCACCTGCAACATTGGAAGTGGTTTGAGGATGCTGCCACATGTCAGTTTGCTCTCCACCCAGTCTCCTCCACCAATTTGACCAGTAAACACTCTTTTAATAGCTCTCCTAAGCTGTTGTCTCCTCATTTATTGATTTATAATAAAATATTCAGAATTTACATTAAATATCCTTGACCCTGCTGAGTCATCAATTACAACTTAGCATAAAAATTAACATATTGTCGTCAACAATATCAAATAATATAAAATTATTTTTTGCAAAATTGGGGTATGTGACATACACACCCCCTTAAAGTATAACATCGTCCTCGATATTATTTATTCTTCGTCCTCAAAATTCTCCTGAAACAGAATTGGATATGTGTCCCGCATATTACTTTTCAATTCCCAGGTGGCTTCCTCTGGACTAAGGTGCTTCCATTGCACCTTCACCTCACCAATGGTGCTGTTCCGAAGTGTGATCTCCCTCCACCCGAGGATACAGTCTGGTTCCACCAGAAAATCTCCTTCTGGTTCCACCTGTACATCATTCCAGTTAACAACATGAGTAGCATCATGAACATATTTTTTTAATACAGAAATGTGAAAAACATTATGAACTCTTAAATTTGGTGGTAATGCTAATTGATAAGCTACTTGTCCAATCGTGAACAATATTTCAAATGGACCACAGTAACGAGGTGCTAATTTTGCACAACTACCCAACCTCAGAGAGCTCTTTTTGGATCTCACATTGATGAAGACATGTTCACCTACCTGAAACTCTTTTGGAGTTCTTTTAAGGTCTGCTTGACTCTTTTGTCGATCTTGCGCAGTTTTAAGATTACCTTGTACCTGCTTTACAATTTCTTCCATTTCTTTCAATATTTCAGGACCTAATACTAATATGTCCACTGGATTACTCCAAGAGATAAGAGTGTTACATTTCTTTCCATACAAGATTTCGAAAGGACTAAATATGGTCGACGCTTGATAATTATTATTATAAGCAAATTCTACCAGATGCAAATAATCCTCCCATTTACCTGGTTGGTCTTTCACATACATTCTTAGTAAATCTTCCAGTACTTGGTTTACTCTTTCAGTTTGTCCATCTGTTTGAGGATGTAATGAAGTACTAAGTGTAGTGTTTAATCCTTTAAACAGAGATTTCCAAAAGTTACATGTAAATTTAGGGTCTCTATCTGATATTATAACTTTCGGTATCCCATGCAGTCGAAAATTTTGCTTTAGAAAGATATCATCTATGTTTGCAGCTTTATACGTAGTTTTAACATGTATAAAGAGGGTTGCTTTACTTAATTTATCCACTACTGCCATGATAGAATCATTTAAATTATGATTTTTAGGTAGTCCAGTAACAAAATCTAGATTAATTATCTCCCATTTCCAACTAGGAATGGGTAATGGCTGAAGTAATCCAGTTGGGTGTTGATGTTCTGTTTTCACCTGCTGACATTCAAAACACCTAGCGATATATTCTCCTAGTTCAGTCTTCATGTTTGGCCAAAAATATTCTTTTCATAACATAGTTATAGTCTTCTAATAACCCGGATGGCTTGAGTATGGAGTTTTATGCATTTCATCTAAAATTAATAACTTAACTTTAGGTACATTAGGTACATACATTCTGTCTTTATACAGTAAATATCATTTTTCATTCAAACTGTACCCTTTACTTAAGCTTTTTGTTGGATTTTCTTTCGTTTTAACTTGTAAATTTTGGTAAATTTCTTCTTGCTCTAACCCTGCTTTAAGCTGTTCATCTAGATCTGTTGTATAAGTGCTAATAACTGCTGTATAGTTCAGCCTTGCATTTCTACTTAATGCATCAACAACTTTATTTTCTTTCCCTTTAATGTGCTGAATTTCGAAATCATACTCACTTAGAAAAGCTAGCCACCTAGCTTGTCTAGCATTTAGATTAGGCTGATCTAACAGATATTTTAGTCCTTTATTATCAGTCATTAGAATAAATTTTCTGCCAATTAGATGATGACGCCACATCTTTAGAGCATGTATAACAACAGCTAATTCTAGATCATAAGTTGCATAATTTTTTTCATGGATTTTTAATTTCCTAGACTCATAAGCAATAACATGCCCTTCTTGAGTCAATACTCCGCCTAAACCATCATTGCAGGTGTCAGCACACACTACAAAATCTTTATTTGGATAAGCTATTCTTAAAATAGGCGTGCTGGTTAATAAAGTTTTTAACTTTTTAAAGCTATCCTCGCATTTCTAGTTCCAATCAAATTTCTTTCCTTTCTTCTGCAAAGAAGTTATCGAATTTGCGATTCTTGAAAAACCTTCAATGAACCTCCGGTAATAACTGGTAATTCCCATGAAGGATCGAACATCAGTTACATCCTTAGGAACCGACCAATCTTCAATCACCTTTATATTTTCGGGATCCACCGAAATCCCTTCCTTAGTCACCACATGACCTAAGTACTGAATTTTATCTTTAAAGAAATCACATTTACTAAACTTTGCAAAGAGTTGATGATCTCGTAACTCTTGCAAAACAATTTTTAAATGTTCTTTATGTTCTTCTTCAGTTTTCGAATAGATTAATATGTCGTCAATAATCACGACCACAAACTTATGTAGATACTTATGCATAACGTTGTTCATTAAATACATAAAAGTAGCTAGGGCATTAGTAAGCCCGAACGGCATAACGACAAACTCGTAATGGCCATATCGAGTTCTACTAGGCTGTTTTAAAGATGTCTTCATCTTTAATCCTAACTTGATGATATCCAGACTTTAAATCAATTTTCGAAAACACCGTGGCTCCACATAGTTGATCAAATAGATCATATATGCGAGACAACGGGTATCTATTTTTAATAGTCATCTTATTCAACTGACGGTAATCTATGCAAAGTAGCATGGTTCCGTCCTTTTTCTTAACGAAGATGACAGGTGCCCCCCAGGGAGACACACTGGGTCATATATACTTCTTGTCAATAAGTTCTTTTAATTGTGATTTAAGTTCATTAAGTTCAAGTATGTTCATTCAATAAGGGGCCTTTGAGCTCGGTACTGCACCAGGTACTAGCTCAATGGTAAAGTATAGCTCCATTTTCGGAGGTAGTCTCGAAATTTCTTCCGGAAATACATCAACATACTCTCTTAAAACTAGTATGTCCTTCAATTTTAATTTGTCTGTTTAATTTAGATTTTCCTCATCAATTACTATTACTGCATAAGCATTACAACCCTTCCTAACAGCTCTCTTAAGCTGCAGAGTAGAAATCTGCCTTAAGGTTGTTTTTCTAGGGATTCCCTTTACACTTATTGATTTTCCATCATTATTTATACACGTAAAGGTTTTATCATAACAATTTAAAATCGCCCTATGTTGCTCTAACCAATTCATACTGATTAGTATGTCGTCAGAACCAAGAGGTAGTACATTAAGCTTTACAACAGTTTCAAATTGATCCATAACTACTGCACATTTCCTTACAAAACAAGTTACTTTTCTTTTTGCACCAGTGGCTAACTGAACCAACCAAGAATTTTCAAAATTTTCAACAGGCATCTTACATTTTTCTACCAATTTAGGTGAAATATAACTGAGACTAGATCCTGGATCAATTAAAATAGATATAGGGGTTTGGTTTATCGTACCTTCTACTTCCACCATGGAATCTTGATATTCCGCTTGTCGATTCTCAAAGGCTGCATTGATTCTGAGCATAGTCCTTGCTAAATCTTCAACAATCATTTCTTCCTGTATAGTATGAATGTTACTGATAATATTTTTTCAATTAGGATAGACTGAGGCATAATGTGGACCATAACACTCCCAACACTTTATGGGTTCTTTGTGTAATTACCATGATTATTAGCAGACTCTTTCCCCTTTGAATTGTTCTGATTGCTTAGTGAATTATTCTTATTCCCTTGGGAATTCTTGTTAGGAAAATTTTTGGCTTTATTATTTTTAGAATTCTGGTTGGGTACAAACTCTTTCTTCTTTTGATCATAATGATTGTTATTCTTTTTGGCCTTCCAGTTGGCCATGCTCTCCTTTTTCCGATTTTGTTCAAAACAGAAATTGGCTTTCCTCGTAGCTTCTTCCAGAGTTTTTGGATTGTCATACCCAATCCTATCTTTTATGTGATAAGGTAAACAGCTAAGGAATCGCTGTACCTTTGGTTTTTCATCTACAAGGTATGGCACATACCTAAGCAGAATTAAAAACTTGTTGTTCAAATCTTTCATAGTCATTGAACCTAGTTTAAGCTCATAGAATTCTTTTGCTCTCTCTTTATAGTACTGCTCAGATATAAATTTCTTTTTAAAGTACTTCTTGAAGGTACTCCAATTTACGTTCTTCTCTCTTATTCCCTTCACTCTCTTTAAGTCTTGCCACCAAATATCAGCCTTTCCTGAAAGATTGTAGATAGCCATTCTAGCCTTTAATTGGTTAGAATAGTTATAAATCTGGAAGTACTTCTTCATCCCAAATAACCAGGATTTTGCTTCCTCCCCCTTCTCAGTTTCTCCATTGAATGTTGGTGGTTTAATCTTTTTAAACTCCCCAGAAATTTCCTCATAAGGTTTATATTTTCTCTTTTAGTATAATGGTTGTCATCACTACTATCACTAGTGGAATGAAAATTACGTTGATCACCAAATACCTTTGAAGATGAGCTGCTTTCATTTTTAGTCTGTTTAATCTTTTTATATTTATGTTGATGAATTATATCTTCTGAATCAGTTCTTTACCCCTCCCCTCAGTTTGAAATCTTTATGTTAGGATCTGATTTAGCTCCTCCTGAGCTCTCAGAATCCTTTCATTTTCTCGTTTAACAGATTTTAAGTTTTTTACTATTTGTAAAAGTTCTGAGGAATTAGTGGTTATGTCTTCATGTATAGGGTCTCTTTGTAAGTTTTCTTATTCAGTAAAGGGAGATTCCTCTTCCGCATATTCCTCCAGTATTTCCACACTTGTTGTTAAACTTCAAAAATAATTTCTCTGTTGAATAACATTTAAAAGAAAATAACATCAGCAAAATAATTTAAATTCACTGTTTCATAAAAGCAAGTTTAGGGTTTATAGTCACAGTTTTTAATGTAACATAAATTGTGTATAGTCACAGTTTGATAACTACTGGCGGCTAGCAGAAAAATGAAATAGCTAACAAAAGTGGTGATTAACTTCAAACACATAAAACTAATACCACTTTAATTTTGATATGTTATGTATATGGCCTGCATTCATTTACTTCTAGCTGTATTGATGATTTGATTTTGTCAAGTAGGTGAGAAGTTATGTTCTTAACTAGGGCTTACTTAGCAATTGCTGACTCAGCTGGATTTCTGGATCTTACAGGTTCAATAGGTAAATTTTGAACAAATAGGAGTTTGTTAAAGCGTTAATTCCAGATATACTTCTTTAACATATATAAAATGCTAGAGTAAAAAAAAATTGCTTAATAGAGTTCAAGGATACTACGAGGTAAAGTAACTTTTCTTTATTTGTTTTGCAACTATGACAGTATTTTTAAGTTTATGTCGAAAGACCAATATCCTTGCCATACTAAAGGTCTTTCACCAGCATGAACTTTTACTTCAGAAAATCTTCTTTTCAGCTATAAGCTAAGTTACTTACAAGTTCTATATGGAACTCCTGATTTCATATAACAACACTTTTACTGCAACAAGAGTTTACTGCCATTGCTAATTCTAATATCTAAGACACTGCTTATAAGCATGATAATAAATCTAAGGCCTTCAAAGAAAAAGCTTCAATAGAACCTTTAGCTCTACTTTTGATTCTGCTCTAGTAGAGAAAAATTATCAGCTTATTATTGTATTACAGTTATAAATGTTTACTTACACAATAGTCGTTAAGTTATAATTCCTATCTTTCTAGTTTCATCTTGTCACTAGTAATGTAGCAAAATTACATCACTTAATAACATTACTAAGTGATTCTATCTTTAACCCTAGATAGTCTTACTATCCTGTATTTACCAAGTTTAATCTAAACATTGGTTTGATTAATAAGAACTTGGTTCTTTATGGAAACCCAAAGATCACTAACTTTTAAGAAGTCTCTCATCCATAATACTGTCTACTTCCTGCAAAAGTAGAAGATATTCTTGTGTAGAAAATACTACCTAACTTTTATATATGCAAAGTTGAACCTAAGATATTTATCTTATCAACTTTGATTTTGCATAACACTTATGTAAACATAGCATTCCTCCTTTTTTTTTAAAAAGTAGGATTTGTGTGAAGATTCATTAGGAGTATTATTGATTATAAGTCGAAGGCCTAAACTTCAATATTGATCTCCACTATATTCATCTACCAAGAATTGAACTTAGTGTTGTTCAATGCAAATGATAATAATTTATAATATGTTTTCATAATGGTTTGATTATGGTGTTATCGAACAGCACATACAACGAAATGTCTTTATATCAAAATGTATTATTGGTTGAATATAATATATGATTATATCGATGGGTTGATTCCATGTTATCTGACATAACAATGATATGTTACTAACATTATCATTAGTGTTAAAACATTTTATGATTGGCAATAATATTGTTCTTCTCGATAGTGCAGGAGAACTATATGACTCGACCCACAACTTGATAAAAATTTCAGTGGACATGTGGAGAAGCCTCCACCAAGCAATAATCGATTTAAAAACTTGCAATGTAACCCTAACTTCTCATTCTTCCACAAGGGTTTAGCTCTGTACAGTCTGGTTTCTTCATGGCCATGAGAGGCTCGCTTGTTCTCGTTTTACAGCTCTTTTTTGTGTGTAAGGAAATGCTACCACTCTAGTATAAGGGTTGAAAGATACATAGCTCGTATCTTGGTTTCTTTCTGCAAGCATTGTGTTGTTGTGAGGGTGGACTCTGTCAGTAGTTTGAGTGTTGGTCCTTTGCATTGCCATTGTCATAGCTCTCAACCTGCTTCATCGTTGGTGTAGTTTGGAAATATGAACCCCGCTGCCTCTGCCACAGGTTAGCACGAGGATTGTTCTTCAAAGTATTGTTCGTCATGCTGGTTCGATTTCTCTTTGGCTCCAGAGTTCTTTGCCTTCAGGTATAAGTTTTACCATACTATTTTTTTATAAATTTCAAGTTACAGTTATAGTATTAGAATACCTAGTTTCTAATTAAAGTCTTTGATTTTCGGTTGCAGGTTACAGTTGCCATTAAGCTTGGAAGAATCCTCTCCAATGTTGGATTGAATTCAAGACCAAAAGGGTAAGCCCCGGTTAAAACGTGGCATCTCCCTGCTTGCAATGGTTAAGGGAAAAAGGGGTTTTCAGTTGGAAAGGAAGCACGACTTCGATTTCTCCATTGTTTAGATGCTTGGTTTTCAGTTATTACTTAGTTTCTGTTATTAAAACCCTTGCCTGTTGCAGGGTAAATCTGGCTTCTATGCCTTGACTTGTATTTAGCTTTTCTTGACTTGTAAACCATAATTACAGCCTTATGGCTAAGTAATATCATACTCTGTTTCTTAAAATGTGGTGGTTCTCCTGTCTTTATGATCGTTAATTGGTCTCTGTTTCGAATACCCTGATAATTTATACATTGTCTTATAAAGGATATTACTGTAAATGAGGTTTTAATATGTTGTTTTTCAGTTTTGTTTACAAACCCTCGCTACGATGCGGGGTAATACCGGCCTTGAGCTGTGTGATGTAATTTGATTATGTCTTAGCCCTACGAACTGATAATGTAATACATTTGGTGTTAAGAAGGATTTTAACCTCGAGAACTGTCTTGTTCATGCAATAGTTTTGTAATCTTGTAAATTACGATTCTGTGTAATTAGGGTCTTTCCTTCTTCGACTATTAGTGAAGATAAATACTGTTTAAGTTATCTTTTGTAAGTAATTATTGTTAATGTGAGGACTGTAGATTAGTCGTAATGTAAGATTTGTATTTTTTTATACTTACCTGTTCAAAATATACTAATTAGGGTTTTAATGGAATGAAACCCTTGTATAAATATACTCTTAATTTATTATTACTTAGGCTTTACTTCTTGTTTCTTCGGTTTGGCTATTACAAGTGTGTGGTGTTAATTTGACTTGTTAATATTAAACATTTCTTGCTTGTTTATAAAAGATATTTGTTTTAAGAAAAGACTGTAAACAGTCTATAGTATACACTATAGTCTTCTTGTAATGTTTTTTTTATATAATTATTAATGTAAATAGAATATAACTTAAATAAATCAATTTATAATAGATAAATAATTTATTAGGGTTTCGACCCTGAGGTTCTTCCTTCAAAGGTATAAGCCTGTCTAGTAAATGTAAAATAGTTTCTAAAATGTAAATATTTAGTTTTATATTAGTTATTGTTTATATTTACATTGTTTCCATTTACTATTTTATCACAAAGAATTTATTCATAGTTCTCTAAAGGATAGAAAGTAAACTCTGTAACTCTAATGTAGTTTACTGTTTCCTTTCTGCAATTTATTTAGTTAAACTAAGTAAAAACAGTAAACCCAATTAAATCACAACAGTGTTTTTCCTCCATGATATTTAAAACATTAAAATAAAATTACTCTGCTATCTACAGTTACACAATCCTATCTACCATTTTCATTATCTTATCTACTTAAAGCATTCTATCTGTGCTAGAGTACGGCCTGGTTTCCAGGTGTGGAAAAACACCGTTTAGAAATTCATTTTCATTCTAACACATTATTCTCTAAATCCATTTCATTTCTATAACAATTTAATAAAAATACTAACTCAAACATTTCCCATACTAAATTATTAACATTCACATATCAGTTAACTAAGATTTATTTATCTACACAGTAAAATAAAATAGCTTAGAACCTGTTAAGGACAGACGACAACAACTTTAGGAGGTTGTTCCTCCCTACCAATCTCCTGGAGAGTGCTCAAACAACACTTCCTCAGAAACCCCCGAGCATGTTCCTGGTCTTTTTGGCTGAGAACTGGTGGAGAGTGAAAATAGTCGAACCCTCTGTCAACTGACTAGTTCAATATCTCAGTAAACACCCTGCTCTCAACAGCATGATCTTCAGCTTAAAAGCTGCAACTAGATCAATCAGCAGTTAACCCCTTAAACACTTTCCAGTTTTCCCTCCCATTGAATTTCTCTGAAGTACATTCATTCAACCTGAATGATGACTTCCCTAGAAATGAGCAGCCTCAGCTCTCTTCAATGGGAATTTTTATAAAGATTGCCTAGGTCTTTTGGGTCAGTTTTCATTAATTGAGCCACCTGCTCTAATTCCACTTTCTTGGGGAATCATGACCCCAAATGTAGGGAGGTTGCCACCTGCAACAGTTGGAAGTGGTTTGAGGATGCTGCCACATGTCAGTTTGCTCTCCACCCAGTCTCCTCCACCAATTTGACCAGTAAACACTCTTTTAACAGCTCTCCTAAACTGTTGTCTCCTCATTTATTTATTTATAATAAAATATTCAGAATTTACATTAAATATCCTTGACCCTACTGAGTCATCAATTACAACTTAGCATAAAAATAAAATATTGTCCTCAATAATATCAAATAATATAAAATTGTTTTTTACGAAATTGGGGTATGTGACAATAAAGATATTGTTATGTGGGTAACACTTTATCATTATATGATAGCTTAAAAATAGTATACAGTATTTGCAACAATGATAACATAATAATGCAAGAATGATAACATAATAATGTATGTATGTATAGAGATTTGATATGTACACTTGAAATATAAAGAGTAAAAAAAACAAAAAAAAATATAAATATTTTATAAAAATCAAAATTGTATTTTTACACATCTATATTTAGATAAGATGGGACTTTGCTATAACCACTATAAATCAATTTTAAATGATAAAAAATTATACATCATTTTTAAACAATTAAAATATATATATATATATATATATATATATATAATGAAGATTTATACTAAAATATAATTCCAACATTTTAGTTATATTGCAATTAAATTTTTAACATATTTACTAAACATATATAAATTTGAGTATTTTATTTTTAAATTTAGACTAAAATCTATTTTTATAAAATCGAAATTATAATTAAATATTTATATTAGAAACATAAAACTTCACAAATTAAATATAAATAAAATCTTACTATATTAAATATAAAATAAAAATAAAAATAAATTTTTACTTAATTATCAAATATTTAAATTAGAAACATAAAAATTTTCAAATTAAATATAAATAAAATCTTACTATATTAAATATAAAATATAAAATAAAAATAAATTTCTACTTAATTATCAAATATTCACATAAAACTTCACAAATTAAATATAAATAAAATCTTACCATATTGAATATAAAATAAAATAAATATAAATATAAATTTCTACTTTCTTATCTAGGTATAAGAAATTAAATTTAAACACTTATTTAAAGTAATTCAAAAATTCAAATATAGTATAAATTATATTAAATCTTATTTTAACTTATTCAAAATATTCAAATTAAAATAAAACAAAATAAAAATATATTAATAAAACTAGTTTATCAACACTTTTTGGAAAAGTTGTTTGTGATTTTTTAAAGTTAGACATTGTATATCTGCTTGCAAATGTCGTTGGCATAAAGATACTCCTATACTACTTTCTCTCCCATTGAATTAAGCAAACAAGAGGAGGTCTTCTAGTCTTCACATAAAATGTTAAGAATACCGCTGCTAATGTTGTTTGCATAATTACTTCGAAGAAGCAACCTATAGTGCAATGGAAAGATCGATATCAACGCTAACCCCAATGAGGTAGTGAAAATAAGATACACATTCAGAATGATGTTTTACAGAAGTTTGTCAATCTAAAAAAATCAAAGTTACCTATTACAATAATGGATTTGTGTTTTCAACTTGCAATGCAACCATTGAAGAAATCAAAGTTACATATTACAATAGTGATTTGTTTTTTCGACTTGCAATGCGGCCATTGGTATCAAGTTTTGTATTGCCATTGGCATCAATATATATTTTTTATTTTTCCATAAAAAAATGGCTTTTTTATTCAAGAAGAAAAAAGCCTATCCTTGTTATTCCAAAATGAATCAAAGGGCATCAGTACATTCAACCACATCATCAAGGCACATAACATGGCCGCCCACCGGAGTTTCCAGCTAGAGGGATAGGCACAACAGCAGAAAATATGATCCCATTAGAAAACTGTCTCATCATAAAAATGGAGACTGTCTACTCATTCACATCAACCGAGAGCCAAGAGGCTCTAAACAACATTCTAAAGAGAACACTCTGTCTATCAAAAACCGTTGTAAGGAAGGTGAGAAGACCCTTCAGCAAGCTCAAAAGCGCTAAATCATCAAGTACATCGATAAGAAGGGTAAAGACCCCTTATGCAAGCTCAAAAGAGCTGAAAAAAATCTTGAGAAACCATGAGATTCTCAATATATTCCATCATACAGCCTTTACCCTGAGTAAAGGAAAGTGCCTTTTTAGAAAGACGGTCAGCTATCCTGTTGTGCTCTCGGTAGATGTGAGTGAAAGACAATCCCTGGAAGCTAAAAATTAGCTTTTTTGTCTCCCTACACCAATGAACAAGTTCAGGTGGGGAGAGATCAGTTGATCCCTTAGCCCAATTAATGATTACTTGAGAATCACCGTACACGTGGGCTAGGGGGATCCCCATCATATGGGAGGAGAGCAAGAGCGCCCATAGGCTGAGCAGCTCTGCTTTGGTGTTAGTGCCCTGTCCGACCCCCAGCGAAAACTCAATGTAGTGGGTGTCATTGAGAAAGATGCAATAGCCAACACCAGCAGTCATTTTATTTGAAGCACCATCAATAAAACCACAGGGAAAAAACTTGATAGGAGGTTTCCCAAAAAGTCTGGTTCGGCCTTTTTTAGTAACAGTCCCAGGAAGGGGAGCCTGAATAGTAGAAATTATTTGCTGGATGATGCCATGTATATTTTTTTTTTTCCCTTCAAAAATAGCCATATTGCGCGCTTTCCATACTATCCACATCATATTGAAAGGGAGCAGGAAGAGATGTGAGCTCCTTGAAAGCTTGCCATACCATTCTTTTAACATATCAGCAATAGGAACCCCAGAAATACATGCTGTAATGTTGAAGAAATCACTGATAAAGTCAGCCACTGTTTTCCAGACCAAACAAGAAGAGAATAAGTGCTCGACAGTCTCCTCGTTTGAGCAGCAGAGAGGACATATACCTGGCCCTGAAAACCCTCTTCTCTATAGATTTTCCCATGTAAGAATTCTGTTTTGAAGAGTTAACCAAATAAAACACGAGATTTTAAGTGGAAGGGCCTTAAACCACAAATGGACATCAACAACAACAGTGGCCGAGCGAGAGGAGGAACGAGCTATGCAATCGTAGGCATCCCTGGCAGTTATGGAGTCCCTATTTTTATTGTAAATCCATGCAAGTTTATCAGGGCTGCTCGTAAGACGTATACCTGCTCTAGTTAGCCCGTTAATATATGCATTCCAAATCGTGATAAAAGAGCCACCAAGATCAAGTTCCTCGGCAGTAAACCAATAGCACTTCACATTTGACAGAGAGTTATGTGCCTGAGATAGAGTACAGATATTTAAATCTTCCAGATATGATCTTAACTCTTCAGGGAGAGTGAAAGGAGTATGAGATCCCACGATCGGATCAATCCCCAGCAAGATACTTTCACCACTTCCAACCTGCCAAGCCAAATGGATACCCATCTAGGGAAGGACCTGCAGGAACCCTCTCCACATAAGAGAAGCATTGCGACATACAAATATTTTACTTCTGAGCTATTCAACAACGGACAAGCCTTTCATGTATTTCGTTTGAAGAACCTGAAACCATAAACCTTTGGAATGGAGGGTTCTCCAGAACATATTAAGTCGTAGAGCTAGACTGAACCAAGGGAGGTTTTTAATACCCCAGCCCCCTAATTCTTTGGGCCATGGAAGATCTCGCCAATTTGCCAGATGATATTTGAAAGATTTATCAGAGGAACCCCATAGGAAGTTAAACATGGTGCTTCTAAGCTTCTGAAGAATAGAGAGAGGGAGAGGAGCGAGGCCCATCCAATATACCGGTATCCATAAAAAAATGGCTTTATTTTTCCATCAATAACAACCATTGTCTTAGATAGCAAAGGCTCGAATTTGTTTGCAGAAGCGATTTACAAAGTCCCGCACGGACTCTCTCAGCTACAATTAGATTCATCGGCCTTGGAGAGGCTCTTTCTACTATCAGGTAAGTCTTTTTCTGGTCAAGCAATCGTTCTGACAAATGTAAATTCATACGAAAATGCGAACGGAAAATGGACCCCATTTAACTCGCGTGGAAGCCAGAGTTGCACTCGTGGTACTTGTAAACAAGTTGTTGCAACCAAAGGCTCGAATTCGCCTCGTTAGTCCACTCTTTATTCAATATACTTTGAATAAGAACGATAATAGAGCTTTGGATTTGCCCCAGTCGGATTCTAAAATTGTACGCACCGTTGTGGGAGAAATCTAGAGGTTTAAACATGATTTCGGGGTCGAGTCTTTTACAAGAATTTCAAGGAAGGATTTCTTTGTTACGACAAAGGAAATTGAGATCATGAATGCGTTCTTTCCAAAAGATAGTTGAATTCAAAATCCCCACATGTATGAGGCACGATGTTGGGAAGCAAAGTCGTAGGAGGAGAATGATGGGCCAGAAAACAAACTTTGTAAGACATTGAAATGGTAAGGAAAATAATACACACTCTCATGCTCTGCTCTATTATGCTCTTGAAGGCTAGAAACTCAGTACCCTTGATTCTGCAAATAATAGGAAGGAGATGGAACTGGAGTTGCACGCAGAAGATCACAGATTCTACATGCCCACTGCATAGACTTTGCTTGAATTTTAATACCAAATATCTGGATGTATTTTTAATTCCACAAACAAGCAGTGTGGCTTCTCTAGTGCATCACGCTATTTGCATTACAACAGTCTTAAATTTCACACTGTTCCCTTCTATCTCAATCCACAGAACAATCTTCAAAGCCTCCAACTATGACTCCCTTAACATGCCACGCCACTGACACTTCCATACGGTCTAGTTCTTTGATTGCGGCGTAATAGAATGAGATGCCAGGTGCCGAGTAAGAGAGACATTAAAGATAACATCCAGATGTCGAGTAGCGGAGACATTAAAGATAACATTAAATTAAATGTGTATTTATAAACAAGGTACATCTAACATATTGAATCTAGTCGAAAAATCAGATTATTGTGGAACGTAGAGCACGTAGATGTCACGTCCCCAACCCTTACTCGGCGAAGAGTACGCGTCTAACGTCTGACAACCCGGGAAATCTAAGCCCCATGAACATAATATAAAAATTGCTTGAAAATAAAACATTCACAAGTGTAAA
This sequence comes from Pseudotsuga menziesii, assembly GCA_001517045.1. Lineage (NCBI taxonomy): Eukaryota > Viridiplantae > Streptophyta > Pinopsida > Pinales > Pinaceae > Pseudotsuga > Pseudotsuga menziesii. The sequence goes on from LPNX010233677.1 coordinate 698,310, forward strand.
CAAATGCATAATGAAACGTACGTGAAATATAGAGTGGAAGCAAATCATTTGTTCAACACATTCAACATGTTCATGATAATTTCATAATAATTCATAATCAAATACAATCGCAGAACTTAAATACACAAGAATACTTATCTTTGAAAAGAGCTTGTCCCGCAACCAGCTATGTCGCTGCATCGTTCCACCCAACCATAGGCCAGTGCGCTCTTTAATCTCTCAGCAACACTACCACCCCTGAGCTGGGCATGATTTTCCCCAAGGAATAAGGAACACTAGCAGACTTTCCCCATAGCCAAGGATATAATAAAACTCAGTCAAGCCAACACAGTTGGGTTTATCAGACTTATACAGGCAGTGGTTTACACTTAGCCAAATTCACATGAGACACAACCAAGCCAAAATATGGGTTTATCGGGCCACCAACCAAGCCATCCTTCCAGTTAGGTTTATCAGGCTGGCAAGGAGGTGGAAAGAATGACTGCTAAGTTAGTGAGCTCAACCCCAGAGCTACGAACACCCACACTGGATCTAGCCTGATTTCTAAACAATTACACACCCAACACAAAGAAGCATTCCCTTCTCTGCTACACAGTCCCTCAGGCCATGCCTTCCCTTCCATTGCTATTCAGGGCATGCAAAGAAGAAAACCAGCCTTCTAGATTGGTCTATGAGGTCCTTTCACACACTAGGTTTATCAAGCAAGTCTAGACTCCATTTCCATTCCTTCAATCAATTCATATGCCAAACGTGGATGCACAAACAGTGATCTCAGTCCTGGGATTTATCAAAACGTAAGCAGAAGACAAGGATTACATACACACAGAAAATTTACGAATTTTTGAACATTGTCGATGCCAGACCGACTGCTGCAAACAAAAAATACCAAAACGAAAAAACGTTGCCGCTCTTTCAACTCAAAGACCAAAAATCGGATTCAGGGCATTCATGTTCAGGAAAACGACTAGCAAACTGGGGAAAATGTGAGAGAGAACAAAATTGCCGAACAAGGGAAAAATCATAACACAAAAACCAGAAACGTGAAGGATTCAGATCGCTGGACAGGAGAAATTCCTGAAAGGTTCAAACTCTGAATGCTTTTCCTTGCTTGCTATTGCGTGAATGCTGAATTGGTTTTCCAAACAATGTTTTGTTCATTCCAATTCGTGAGGGAAGGCGAAACATTGCCGCATGAGGGACGAATGGACGTTTTTGGTGTTTTCTTGCCCAAGAAATTCAAAAAACATTTTTCCCAAACTGGGGCTCTGCCCAATTCGAATTTCCCCACTCCCTCATCCTTAGGAAAAAATCATGCCCCCCCATCTCATTTAGTTGCATTGACATAGCCAGCTATGGGTTTTAATTAAAAATTGCAATTTTAACGTAATGTTCAGCTGTTAATGTTCAACTAGCATAAAAAAAATACCATCGGCCACACCTTAATTGCCAAAACATAAATACTAAATCGATGGTGGGTCTTTTTTCTAGCTCCACACCATGATTATTTACATTATTTATTTAAATGCAACGAGGTCAAAACTAGAGTGTTACAGTAGAGCTTTGAATAGAATTTACATCAGCTCTGTTTCCAACACCGGGGACACAGTTAACAATGAAGACGTCATCATGTAACAGACCAATAAGACTAGGTATAAAATCTATAATTTAAGATATATTTTAATTTTTTTCTTTAAATAATGTTTAACGTTAGGTTTTGAGAAATACTTAAAGAATGTACGAATAAATTAATCTAGGTGAACTATTTATAAATGTCCCCCGCCCAGGACATAATAACTGCTACTGTTCCATATAAGCACTATTAAGCTCAATCATCGATGTTTAATTCATTGAGTGTCGAGTGCCACCACTGCAAGCTGCAACCATTGTTTTATTTGGACAACAGTGAGATGGTTAGATTATTCAAGTATTCCATTAAATTAAACATGGGTTAAACCCAATGGATCCTTAATACACTTCTTCGCAATCCGTGTCACTGAATCAACTTTTTTTTAAAATTTATGAGTGCATCATAACTAGTTAAGAGTTAATTAATGAATTAATAAGTGGATAAACTTTTAATATTTTAGCTAGTATGTTTTTTAAGCACTTATTTTTGTTGAAATTCAAATAATTTTGATAAACATTCAAAAATTTTAAGAATATTGTTAATTTTTTTTAAATGGTTAATAAAATTGTACAATCAATTATATATAAATAAATAAATAAAAATTTAATAAATTTATACCAAATTTATTATTATAATAAAATTATTTATTCATAATATTTACATATATTACAATATCCAAAATCAACAAGTTTTCAAAATTCATAATGAAATGAGAAAAACAAATGATCTCATGAGAATGAATAATAACCTCTCATAAATAAAAAAATTCAGTATAGCATAAAACTTTTATAACAAATTTTAATGAAAACAATAATTAACTATAAATAAAATATGAATACAAATAATTACAATAATAAATTTAACTAAAACAAGACAGATAATACCTCAAACTTTAAAGCCTTTCTACCAAACCATACCATTACTAATGCTGGTATCGCAGATGCGAAATATTTCCAAACAAGAGATGGGGTACAATTGTTACATTATTTGGGTTCAGCCTAGGGTTGTGATTAATTGTCTAGTATTTTTCTATTCAAACTTTTGCACCATAGTTACAAGATCAAGCCATGTTAATTGAAATTTTTGCATCATAGTTGTAAGATCTAGCTATGCCATCGTTATATTTAATTTAATTACATCGATTTATTTTAATTATATTAATAGTTATTTTTATTTGAGATTTTGTGGCAGATAAGTATTTATGTTTTTACATCTATGAACGAGGATGAGACAAGTGTATTGTCCAGATTGATTTTATGGTAGTTGTTGCAAATTCAAAATAAATAATTATTAAAAAAATATATAAAAAATATTTGATGCATAGATAATTGGTGGCTGATGTGTCGATAACTAGTTGTTTGTGAGAGATAATCTATTTACTCAAAGAAGACGAGAACAAGTAATTGATAACTTATTAGTAAGTGAGCATACTACTTTAAAGTTGTGATTGATTGTTCAATCTTTTCTTTTTTATATATAATTTTTCAATATTTATAAAATGTAGCTAAAAATGTATATTTTCACAATTAGTAACAATGTTAATAGAATATAATGTGTTCAATATTTAATTAAAAATAGAATTTAAGTTGATTGATTAATATTAAGGCAATTTAACTATTCCTTAATTATTAATATAAAAATAAAACTATAACAATAACATATTCAATAATACCTAATTATAACTTTACCAACACAATACAATTTAAATACTAAAAAAAATATTTCAATCAAATTAATTAGTATTGTTTTATATCATTTTTTAAAATAAATTTTAAAGTCAAACACATTGTTTAAACAAAATTAAAAGAAAAATACATTCAAGTCATAAACTTATACTTATCTTTTTGAACTTTATTTTTACATCATTATATCATATTTATGCTTCAAATTTCTTACTCTCAAATTGCTTATCATATATATTAATTTAAATTTTTAAATAAACACTTATATTTTCAAATTTTAAATTTATATCTTTATTTTTATCAAATTTCTACTTTCCTACATAAACATTGCTATATGATTTTCATTATTCCCATGTAAGTTTGATCATAAACAACAATTCAAATACACTCTCGTACCAAAATATTCATTATATCATCATTAAATAAAAAAAACACCCATCCATAATATAAAGAGCAATCAAGGATGATACACCTTTTTATTTGTCCATCAATGTACTTAAGGTGAACTTTAATATGCTAAGAACTTGCTTGTATCATGTGATAAGATATGTCATTATCTATATTATGATACCAATTTTGGTATAATTTTGTGAATAAATATTTTTGTATTTATATTAAGATATTAAACTTTGTTATTACATTAATAGTTGTTTATATCTTACAAATTATAGTCTTAATGGTTTATTATGGTTAATAGTGCATTAATTAGTTAATTAACTAATTTGGTCACCTTACCTATAATTAGTGACCCATGGTATTTTTTAACCCATAGTTTTGTTGTTATGTAGTCCTATATATACATTTGGTTAATAATGAGAAGGCATTCCATTGCCCATAGATTTAATATGCCCATTGTGTGCTCCCTCGTATTTTCTTCTTCATCTCATTTTGTTAAACTTTAACATGGTATTAGAGGTATGTCATGATCCATTCCTTTTTGTCTTGGGTAAGCCTTTTCACATAGTGGAAAGCACACACATGCATAGATCGGATCTTATTGAAGGTTGTGATGGAGAAGGGAACACATTGACATAAGGGCACGATCATAAATATTTTTTTGTTTTCTTCTTTTGAAAGGCCAGCGTGCCTAGTCTCTATCGAGAAGTGAGTTGCCCTCAGGACAGATGCACATATTGCTTAGGAGAAGCGTATCACCGACGAACTCTGTGTTCAAAAGAAGCATGCCACTGATGCAGCTGTTGTACAACTAAAGAGCGTTGATCAATGTTAACTTACAACTTTCTTGCCCAACGCTTTGTACAATGCACTGCGTTATTTATACAAGTTGCATCGCTATTTTAAAAGTCCAGAAAAGCCCAGATCTTTCATTAGATTTTAAGATCCAGTTTGATCGTGTATACAGTCATAAGCAGATGGCTACCCCAAAGAAAATTTTCAGAAGTTGAAGAGCAAGTACTGTTGACACTGAGCCAAAAGATTGGACAACATTCCGGAATAGCTTGAAGAGATAAAAATCTGTTGACACGAGTAGGACTATGGCAGTCCTTTGATGGAGATAATTATGATCTATGGGCTATGGAAGTAAGAAGTTTATTAAGATCACAAGATTTGTGGCATTTTGTAGTTAAAGAGGATCCTATTTGCTGTCCCATGGTATTGACTCATGATTTTATTAGTATGTAGTCCTATATATACTTGTGTTAATATTGAGAAGCCACTCCATTGTCGAGGGAATCAATATTCCCAATGTGTGTTTCCTCATATTTTCTGCTTCATATCTTTGTTTATTAAACTTTAACATGGTATCAAAGCATATGGCCTGATCCATTCTTTTTGTCTTTGGGTAAGCCTTTTCACAAAGTGGAAAGCATACACAAATCAGATTGGAGAAGATCAAATCTTAAAGATGATGGATCTACCAGAAGAGATTGAAGAGGTAAGAAAATTATGAATTATGGGCATTAAAATTAACAAGTTTGTTAAGGTCACAAGATTTATGGCATTTTGTGGTTGAAGAGGATCCCATTGATCTAGAAGCATTTAACGCTTTAACAGAGTTCCAGAAATACATAAGGCAAGTTGTTACCTTAAGTCTCATACAAAATAGTATATATTACTCCATTTTCCATTACATTATAGAAGCTTATACTCCAAAAAGAGTAGGGGACATACTGAAAGAAGTGTTTAGTGAAGAGGACCCGACTATAGAAGAAAGTGATTTTGCAAGTCACGCAAAGCACCAAGAATCCCACTGTGAAGTGGAAAATAGTCTAGAATATCGTGTTTATGATGCAACCAATATTGATCCAATTACGTTTGACAGTGAAAACAAACTTGTCCCTGCAACGATACTCAGTGATGTGAGTTATAGTCTCTCCAAGCAAGAGATAGTTGATTGCAACACAGAAGAAACACCACCAGACAATCCACCCTAGAACCAGAAAAACCAGAAGCTTCAGGGAGATCTATGACCAGATTCCTATTATAGACGAGCAACTTCAGTATGCTCTGTTTTCTTCTCAACCAACATTTTTTGAAGAGGAAATGAAATATGCACAGTGTGTACAAGCAAATGAAGAAGTGAATGAGAATGGTGAAGATGTGAGTTCTCTCCAAGAAGAGCCGAAATATATTCATATTTTTTCTGATAAAATTTTCAATGTACAGGTAAAGAGGACAACAATAAAACCCATATTGAAATAGAAGAAGAAGAATTTCACTATGTTCCATAAGCTAAAGAAGACAATGAAGAATACCTACTTAACATCAAGATCCATAAGACAAAGAAGAAGCAGTCCAAGTACACATCAAGGAAGAAAGTCAAGCTGAATTTTTTTGAAATGTAAGCCTAGCTGAGACATACACCAGTAGGCATCCTTTCACATTAATAATGCCGAGTGTATGTCCCAGTTGAGATTAAAGGGGTATGTTAAGAATTGTAATCTCAGTGGTCCACTATGGTCAATAGTGCATTAATTAGTTTTAGTTGAGTAGTTGATTTGGTCACCTTACCTAGAATTAATAACCCATGGTATTCTCTGACATAGTTTTGTTGTTATGTAGTTCTATATATACATTTGGTTAATAATGAGAAGGCATTCCATTGCTCACAGAATCAATATGCCCATTGTGTGTTCCCCCATATTTTCTGCTTCATCTCTTTTTGTTAAAACTTTAACAAGAATTTGGGGTGGTCTATGCTTATGTTTTTCTTAGATTGTAGGATGATGAAGTGTTTTGAGTTGTTCCAAATTCTAAATAAACTATTATTAAGAAAAAAGAATATAAAAAAAACTGGTAGTTATGCATGGATAACTGGTACTTGATGCATGCATGAGTAACTCTAACACATGGGGCAATTGTGCTACTATAATTTATTCATAGAAATTAACTTGTGACCTATAGGGGTCAACCAACCATTAGTTAATTGGTTGTGCTAGTACTATCTTTCCATTAAATGTTAGTAGATCTGACAATCCTTATATGCTCAGACACCAATCACTGTACTCATCTTAGCCTAAAAATGCAGAGTAATCTAAACTTTAGACGATTTGCACTTTTCTAAAAGTTTTGCCTAAATTTGAGGTCTTGATTATTTGCTCAAATTGCGATTTTGATTCTTCAAATTACAATTTTGACTGCTGAAATGGATTTAACACCCTCCATTATCCCTAAATCACCCCAATTATGCAATTCCAACAATCCAAAACTGTCATTTTAACAATTCCTGCTAGATTTTGGCTAGAAACCTAACCTAATATTCCGTGTAAATCATCTAAAGTTTAGCTTACTCCATTAAATACTTGTGAACTTGACCATCCATCCATATTGCAACTTAGACTCAAGTTAGAGCATGTGTCTTGCCTTGTGACCGACACCTATTAATGTACATTACCTAGATTGAAACTTGTTTTATTAGGAACCGTTAGAATCATATTCTTTACTCATTGTTCTCGCATGGACCTCACAAGCACTAAGGCACTAAGAGCTCGGTTCATGGACCTACGAGTTGTCCGAGTTGGGGTACAGAGCCTTATTACTTCGAACTGTGACATTTGGTGCTTACGAAACATTGTTAGCCTTTTAACAGTATCACAAAATCATATCTTAAAAAACAAAACCAAACCAGCCATAGATTTTTTTTGCGTTTTTTTATACTCACAAAGACAGATAACAAGTTAAATACCATGAAATTATAAGTTATTCATGCATCAACAACCATTCCACCCTAAATTATACTTATCTATACATTCATGCATCATGACTTTCCCATTTATCAACCATAAATGGATAGTTATGTATTCATAAGCTACTAATTATCTATGCATCATCTACCAGTTATCCATTCAACTACAAGTTATTTTAGTTTCTTTTTTTTATAATTATTTATTTTGAATTTCTAACACCATAAAATCAATCTACACAGTAAACTTGTCTCATCATCTTGATCCTTAAATTAAAAAACATAAATGATAATCACCCAAAATTCCAAAGATATTAACGCGTTGTTAACATAAAAATGCATTTCATTTCAATAAACTACAACAATGACAATCTTCCTTCAATGACACGTTTGTTCCTGGGACAAATCTTCGGCAAATGACTTCTCAAACAAATCGGTAACTTAAGTTGTTTGTCCATTCACAAAAAGACCAATCATTAAGTATATAGAATTCAACTTTGTTTTCAAAACAAGCAATCTGAGGTCAAATAAAACTGAAAAATCATGCTTGCTATACATCATTCTTAAAGCAGACCAGAATGTAGTTAAAAAATCATAAACCAAACAATTCTATCTGATACCAAAGAATTGCAAAAAACAGCATGCGAGTTGGTCTGTCCTATAGGCTATTCTTAGCCTCGCGGACTTTAAAATATTTCCTTCCTTCCTCCCTTATGGTATAATAAAACCCATCAATCGTATATGCAGTAATGTAAACTTTTATATCAGTAGTTTGAGCATTAGTTTTGAGTTTTCGAAGAACCATTATTGACAAAATCTAGTTATTTCTTTTAAGTATTCAAATTCTATTTGTAAATGTAGAAATGGATTAAGCAATCTACAAAATCTTTGTTACATTAAAATTATGCAATCAAAACACTTTATAAGTGCAATTCCAATAACTTCAATGGAACTAAATAGCAAAAATCATTGAAAAAATAACCAAAACAAATCAAAATCTTAAATTTGGACTATTTCCACTTATTCTCATTAGAATATCAATTGTACTAATCTTGTCTTAAGATCTAGTAAACAATATTTAGCATGTTGTATAGTTTTAATGCAACTGCAGTAGGCTTGATGATCCTTGGATTTTGAGCTGCTCGAAATCCAACCATCATCAAACCTGCTGCAAAGATATTAAATGTTCTGTAACATATAAATATTGTTTGTCAATCTAAGATATAACTCCAATTATGTAAAAACACCCGTCCTTACTAATTTTGCCATTAAATGCTTGGAGATTTGATGATCTTTACACCTGGGACATCATCCTTGTACTAATCTTGCAATTAAACGCTTGTAGATTCGACAATCCTACATTGGGAGTTATATCATGTGTCTTGTCTTGCGACCAAGACTGATTACTGTAGAGAACTTACATTGAAAGTTGTTTTATGAAGGGCAAGGAGAATCATATTCTTTATCCATTATCGGTCTCGCATAGACCTCAGAAACTCTAAGAGCGAGGCTCATAGACCTACCAGTTGTCCAAGTTAGCGTACAGAGCTGTATTGTTTTAAATTGTGACATTTGATGTTTACTAAACATCACCACCCATTTCACTGTGTCGCAAAATCATATCTTTGTAAAAAAACAACATGAACTTTACTAATGCAATATGACAAAGGCTCCTGTGATCAAATCAAATACAATCAACTTAAGGGGCACTATTTAATCGGATCTACACGAAATACAGTCTAACATTATGACTGTTGAGTTTATTCTTACTTGTAATAAAAACAATGGATAGGATAGAATTTGTGAAGATAGTTGGTTGTTAAACATTAAACTAACCACAAAATAAACATTAAATTGATTAATATAAATATAAAACAAATATTATTTAATTAATCAAGATGTATTTAAGCATAACAATATACGACGACCATGAAATGAATCTTGGTTGTACACTTGTTACACTCGGTTTTAATCTTGTTGATCCCCTCAAGAAAGCCCATAATAGAGATAATATCTAAACGCCTTTAATAAGGCTTATTTAAATATTAATCAAGATGCATTTAAGCATAACAATATACGAAGACCATGAAACTCGGGTTAATCTTGTTGATTTGCTCAAGGAAGCCCATAATAAAAGATAATAAAGAAAATTAGAAATCACGCTCCACTAATTAGTAATCTCTTTATTTACCCACTTATTATTCATATCATTTGATGTGAAAAGACTCTTTTTTCTAAGAAGAAAAAGTGTAGTTCCTTGATATTCATCAAAATCAAAGGTAACGATATACATATCTATGATACTAGGTATCATATCCAATCAAAACCCACAAACAGTGCTCAACAACCTGAACCAAGCTCCCAGCCAAAGTAAAAAAACCACAAATAGTGCTCAACAACCGGAGCAACCAAAAACTGAGCTTCCAGCCAAAGTAAGCGATGGGGCAGGAACATAGTGCTCCAAAAGATAAAAAAACGCAATCACATGGACAAAAACCTGTCACTCCCGCAAGTAGCCAAATCAAGTCACTGAGGTATTTCTTGTTTTTGGGGTAGTGCGGTCTGTCAAAAGTATGCAGAATGGGTAATCGTTGGATGCAGAATTTAATTATGCAACCAACGAGCTCTTCCGTTCGAAATTTGAGTAAAAATACAGGGAGATATGTCAAAAATACGAACAAAAAAAGTAGTTTTTTCTTTTCTTCCTCCAAAATTAATAAATATTATTTTATTATTTTAACTATTATTTTATTATTTTCTTAGGAGACCCATTTTGAGTTGAAATTTCCTCTAATGATTGTTAAAGTTTAACAAAGCAATGAAGCGGAAATGATGGATTAACATAAGTGGGCGTATTGATTTCCTTCTCATTATTAAGTAGCAACATATATAGGACTACATAATAGTAAAACCATGGGACAATACCATGGGTTAGAAAATACTATGGGTCACTAATCAAGATAAGGTGTCCAAAATAACTACTCAACTAACCAACTAATTAATATACTTTTGACCAGTAAGATTGCATTTCTTAACACACCCCCTTAATCTCAATTGGGACAATATTATCAACATTGTCAATCCCCAAGTGTTGTCCCTGAAACTCAAATGCATATGTTCCCAATGGTTTGGTGAACATGTCATCCAATTGCTCCTTAAAACCACAAAATAGTAATGTAATATCTCCATTATTGACTAACTCACAAATTAAATGATAACGAGTGTCAATATGTTTGCTCTTTATATGAAAGACATTATGCTTGGACAATGTTATTGCATAACTATTGTTACAAAAGATAGGAGTTGGATCCTTTTCTGTGTGTCCCATATCCTTTAAAAGTATTCTTATTCAAACTACGTGGCATGCTTCTGTGGCGGCTGCCGTATATTCTACTTCTGCAGATGACATGCTGAAAATAGGTTGTTTTTTAGATGCCCAAGATATCAGATTTGTACCCAAATGAAAAGCATAACCAGATGTGTTTTTCCTATCATCGACACTTCCTACAAAATCATCGTCAGTGTACCATGTGAGAGTATTATCTGGTGAATGAGTGTACCAAAGGCCATATCCAAGTGTGTCTGCAACATATCTTAGAATTATTTTTCCAACTTTCTAGTGCGAGTGTTTGGGAGACTCCATAAATCTAGAAGTAAGTCTGACAACATACATCAAATCAGGTTTAGTTGCAGTCAAATACATTAAACTTCCTACCATTCTTTTATAGAGTGTAGAATTTACTGTTGGACCATCATCCTTATTTGCTAACTTGGTGCCTAGAGTAATGGGGGTTTCTGCTGGTTTACATTTATCCATTCTGAATCTCTGCAAAATATCAATAGCATACCTATGCTAACAAATGAAAATACCTTGATCGTTTGAGTAAGTTCCAGACTAAGGAAGTACTTCATCAGGCCTAGATCAATCATCCCAAATTCATTTTTCATGACTGTCCTGAATTCTTCAAGCATCAAATTACCAATGTAAATTGCTGATCTATTTTTACATACAAAGCAGGCTCATTGTTTCTTTTGTTGAACCCAGTGTTGATGAGATAGGAGTCAATCCTACTGTACCAATCTCGTGGAGCTCATTTTAGACCATACAAGGCCTTTTTCAGCTTAAACACTTTGTGTCCATGACCTTTGACAGTATATCTAGGTGGTTGGTCTACATAGCCTTCTTCTTCAAGAATACCATTGAGAAAGGCATATTTCACATCTATTTGATAAACATGTCACCGATTTTGTGTTGCAATGGCAAGTACAGCTCTGATGGTATCCATCCTTGCTATAGGAGCAAAGGTCCATCACAATCTACACCATACTGTTGTATATATCCTTTGGCAACCAACCTTGCCCTGTTCTTTTCAAGCTCTCATTTTTCATTCATTTTGGTCTTCTAGACCCATTTGACTCCAATATTGGTTTTGTCTGTGGGGATATCAACAAGATCCCAAGTCTGACTCTTCTCAATAGCATCAATCTCTTCATTCATTGCATGTACCCATTGTGCATCCTTTACTGCTTCATAAAAAATTGTGGGTTGACAGGCTAACATAGAACAATGAAGTTGATCATCAATAAAAGGAGTCTGCGCAAATAACTCCCTCAAACTTCTGGTTTTCTGGTTCTGAAGTGGACTTCCTGCAAGTGTTTCTTTTGGATGTTGTACTTCCAATATTGGAAGCTTGATAGGTAGATCTGACAGATCTGAAATTTCTTATTGTTGTATGTCTGAAGGATCACTCCAGCATTTGTCTTCAAGGAACTTCACATCTCTGCTTACCACAATATTTTTGGTGACAGGATTATACAACTTGTAAGCCTTGTGGTGTTCATTGTAACTAGTGAAAATGCACCGCTCACTCTTCTTATCCAGCTTTCTTCTAAGTTGATTAGGTACATGAGCCAATGCAACAGAACCAAAAACTCTTAGATGTGCAACACTAGTATTAGTGCCATCCAAGCTTATTCAATAATCTTATCTTGGACACTCATCGTGGGTGATTTGTTGAACAAGTAGACTGAGCATGCAACAACTTCATCCCAATACTCATCTGATAACCTCTTGTGTGACAGCATGCTACAAGCCATGTTCATGATGGTCTGGTTCTTTCGTTCAGCAACTCCATTCTGTTGTGGAGTGTATCTGGTGGTGAACTATCTATGGACGCCATGCTGCTTGCATAAATCTGTAAAGTCATGTGAATCATTTCACCTCCACCATCTAACCTGAGCACTTTAATGAACTTGCCAGACTGCTTATAAGTTAGGGACTTGAACTCTTTGAACTTGGAGAAGGTCTGTGATTTGTTCTTGAGGAAATAAACCCATATTTTCCTGCTAAAATCATCAATAAATGACATAAAATAAAAGCTACCTCCTATAGATTGGGTTTGCATGGGTCCATAGAGGTCTGTATGAACTTTCTCAAGATGTTCTTTGGCTCGAGATATGGAAGTGGGGAAGTTGTCCCTTTGATGTTTCCCATTGATACAATCCTCACAAGAGATGGATTGTTCATGTATAACTGGTAATCCCTTGACCATGGACAGTTTGTGCAGGAGATTAAGACTCTTGACGAGAAGATGACCAAATCTACAATGCCATAACCAGGTCTCATCTAGACTAGAAACAGTATGGGCTACAGACTGTGGAAGGTTGGCACTTCTGAGACTAAGAGGAAATATTTTGTTCTTGGTCATTCAACTTTAGATACGAGTTTCCTACTGGGGTGTTTATCATAAATGACACAATATGTATCATAAAATCAAATATCATACTTGTTCTGGAGTAATTGACCTATACTGATCAGATTGACATATAAATTTGGTACATAGAAAACTTCATGAATAAATTTCTTCTCATTTCGCTTTGTAAGAATAGGAACAATACCTTTGCCTTTTGTTGGAACCAAAAAGTCATCTCCTAGCTTGATATTCGTGACAACAGAGGAATCTAAACTAAAGAAAAGTGACTTGTTACCTGTCTTGTGATTGTTGCAACTGCTATCTAGTAGCCATAAATTTTGAGCTACAATGTTCTTTAGTTGCTTGATAAGACAGGAACATAACCTCTGATGAGCCTTCTCCTTTATAGACATTGGCTCTACCACTGTTATGGTCTTCTTGATTCTATTTGGATTCTCTTTCATAGTGGCCATACTTCTTGTAGCAGTTACACTAAATACTTGACTTATTGGTCCATCTCTTGCCTCTCCCCCTCTGACCTTGAGAGTTATGAGAGTGCTATGAGTGATCTGAATGTTCATGACTGGTTCTATCCTCTGTATGAGGAGACCCTCTACCTCTTCTTCCTCTATCTCATCCTCCTCTACCTCGACCTCTACTTAGAGAAGCTTGGGTGCTGAAAGAATTTGTCAACGACTCTTCTTCTTGATTAGGACAAGCTTCATGAGATAGAAGGGATCCCATCATTTCTTCTAGGGTAAACTAAGACAAATATTTTGCTTCTTCTATGGCAATCACTACCATAGCAAATTTCTTGGTGATACACCTTAAAATATTTTGAACAAATACCTTTTGTTCTAGAGGTTCGCTATGGGTTTGACATTGGGTTACAATGCCTGAAACTCTAGTCATAAATTGATCTATATTTTCAGTTTCCTTCATTTTTAGACTTTCAAATTGAAGTCGAAGGGTTTGCAATCTTACCGTTTTTACTCAGTATGTTCTGTTGTAGGCGGATGCGACTAGATTCCAAGCTTGATGTGCGTTCGTATCTCTTGAGATCCGCGGGAAAATGGAATTCTCAATGTAGCTTTGGATCAACCATTTGGCTGTGAGATCTCGGTCTCGACGAGCTTTTACGACATTCCTTTGGGCATTACTCATTTCATCTAGAGCATTTGTATTAGTTTCTTTGAACTCAGTTTCAACTATATCCCAACATTTGTTGAGTTGAGAAACTTCTTCATCTTAATAGACCAAAACTCATAGTTGGTGCTAGTTAGTACGGGTCTAGAGATTTGCTTCAAATTTGAGGTGGTTGTGCTGGTAGTAGCCATCTTCTTATGACTATTTGCTTGATCAAACTGGATCTGGAGATCTGATAGAAGATATGGTCCTTCAACTCACTGGCGCAGTTTGTTTAGCTAGCATAAAACGGTGCAAGGGTGTGTAAGTCAAAAAAATTGCAAGTGAATAGTGACCGACACACTTTTCCTTTAGACAAGGTGTGTCATTGAGGATCTTTTTCTTTAGACAAGGTTCGTCACCGACGCTCTTTTTCTTCAGCCAAGGTTAGTCACTAACGCACTTTTCCTTCAGGCAAGTTGCATCACTGACACACTTTTTCTTTAAACAAGGTGTGTCACCGACACATTTTTCCTTCAGCCAAGGTGTGTCAGTGGTGTCAGTGAGACATTTTTCCTTCAGACAAGGTGTTTCGGTGGTGTTAGTGACACATTTTTCCTTCAGGCAAGGTGTGTTAGTGCTCCAAAAGGGTAAAAGAAGGCCCTTTTCTTCATGTTGTGAAGAAAACTTCACCGATCCTCCACGTTGATGTGTTTCCAATCATCTTGTCCAAGTACCAACAACCTCCAACTATGAGATTGGATCTATGTGTGCTTTCCACCTTGTGAAAAGGCTTACCAGATGCAAGGGACGAAAAATGGATCAGACCATGCACTCTAAAACCATGTTAAAGTTTAAAAAAGCAATGAAGCAGAAATGATGGAACACCAGTGGGCATATTGATTGCCTTCTCATTATTAAGCAACAACATATATAGGACTACATAATAGTAAAACCATGGGGCAATACCATGGGTCAGAAAATACTATGGGTCACTAATAAAGAGAAGGTGACCAAAACAACTACTCAACTAACCAACTAATTAATGTACTTTTGATCAGTGAGATTACATTTCTTAACACCAATTAGGCACAAGTCAGAACCCATGAGCCTGAGCATGAAGTTTTTGATTGGGGAAGTTTGTATTTGTCGGAGACCCCTCTACACATAGAAGATATTATAATGAATTTGGAAGCAGATTTGATGAATTCAATAGAATTACAAGTGGATTTGAGGGTTGCAGCGATCTCGTCATTAGAGGAATTTTGGGGTCTAAAATGGGCCTTCTAAGGAAAATAATAAAATAATAGTTAAAATAATAAAATAATATTGATTAATTTTGGAGGAAGAAAGAAAAAAACTACTTTTTGTGTTCGTATTTTCGACATATCTCCCTGTTTTTTTACTCAAATTTCGATCAAGAGAGCTCGTTGGATGCGGAATTTGATTCCGCATCCAACGAGTACCCACACTGCATACTTTTCACGGACCCCGCTACCCCAAAAATAAGAAATACCTGAAAAAATGTGATGATGATGTCATCATCACGTTTTTTCAGGTATTTCTTGTTTTTGGGGTAGCGGNTGGTTAATGACAATTTTGTTAGCTCGATCTATACATGAAAGGATGAGTAGAAGCAGTTAGTGGTAATGTGGTCGATGCACGGCGCAATTTGGGAAAAGGTATGAATTGTCTCAGAGCCATTGAAAATCTGGTTGAAGTTTCGTTTGAGGGCACTCGGGAGAGATTGCGCCACGAGGAAGCCTAGCAAGGAGAGGAGATGAACAATAAACAAACAATAGGCAGCCACTCCGGGACTTTGCAACCATAGCCTCCACTCTTATGTTCACAATTGACTAAGAGACCGAGGTGAGAGTGCAACCATAGCCACCACTCTTATGTTCACAATTGACTAAGAGGCGGGAGCAGGGATCAAATTTGAAGGGTTGGTCTTAATTTTAGTTAGAAGGGTGTATATTCATGTCGCACTTCAATGATGAAAAGCTTCCAAAAATATCACATTTCATTTCGAGAATAATAAATTAATTACACACTTCATAAAAAAAATGTGCTAAATTGAATATTATATTTTCAATCAAACTTATGCCACTAAATAAATCAATAAATCGATAATTATCACATCTACAACAAATATTGTTTTAATAGAAAAAAATCAAATTGTATTAATTCTTTTCAAAATGAAATAGTACATTCTATCTAGACGTAACAAATATTGACTTTCAAAATAAACACACTAAAAAATAGCAAAAAGAAAATTGGAGGGAACTTTACACATCTACCTTGAATCCTTGTTTGGAAATCATTGGTGTCCAACTCAGGAATCCATGCTTGTAAATAGTTTATGCCTAGCTTAGGAATCTAGCGCAGCTGAACCCAATCCTATTTTCTTTTCTTTTCTTCTTAATTAACCAATACTAGTTCAAAAACTCATTCCTTGCAACTCTTTGTGTGGTGGAACTTACAATGAAAACCCCAAGTCTACTTGAAACCCTATCTCAAAAACCATGCATCCATTTTTTAGGGTTTCTTACTTCAAATTAAATGGAAGTTCTAATCTGGGTTTCTAATATCTAGACTTGAACCTTTATAATATTATATAAACACTGAGATATTTGGATGGTTGAAACTCGTCCCAGTCTCTACAACTTGATATTTTATTCAAAATCTCCTTTTCAATTACACAAATATCCCTCTCTACACTCTCGACTCTGCTCATGCATTCCTTCTGAGGCAAAGAGACCCATACTTATATACCATTTACCCATTTTCAATTTTTTAATCTGCGACATTTGGATTTATTGTTCTTTGGTGGGATGATTTAGTGCTAAAAAATGTATTAATTAAGGTGGGGCAAGAATTCTTCTTAGCATTAGTGGGAAGGATGGGTTATTCCCTATAAGAAACACCTATTGCGAAAAGGCGACGAGTAATTGAAGAACAACTAGTTCGTTAAATGCATGCATGTATCGAAAGTCATGAAAATCTATCATGGTCAGTAATTTGGTGGTTGATAAAGGAAATTATGATGTGGCCCGACTATTATTTTCTTGTAATGGCAGATGGGACGGAGATTAACCTTAACTGGTTAGTAGAGCATTGAGTCTTGACAAGAAAGGTTGCCTCGATGAATTGCCTCGAAGTGATACGACACCCTTCATCAACACATTACATATTCATAAATTAACAGAGAGAAAATAACTCATTCAATGGTATGATCAATAGAAAGCAACTTTGGTAGATAAATACAACTGAAGAAGAGTTTTATTCAAACCAACAACATAACATATAGCCAAATGAATCACTTTTGAACCCAAATCTCACACACTTGAACCTCTTCATGGGCATGCCATTTATATAAAGAATTGGCAGTGGATATAGGTACAACTGTTGAACCAATTGGGAGTCGAGACTACAACTAAAATTGTTCCATGCTCAAAATTGGCATGAAGATAGTGAATTAAGCAATTTGATGTGAACAAAAGGCAACCCAGTTCTATCATGTATTATTCAATGTTCTCCCAAGGTTCGGGCACAGCGGGACGCGAGAGCGGGGAGATGCATATTCGTTACGTGTGGAGACCACCCCCAAATTTTAGAGAAATTCAGGGGGGGCGACGAGACGCTATTGTCATAAAAAATTTAAAAATATTAAAAATATGAAAAATATAAATCCCAACAATAACAAACCATCCCATGCAAATTAGTGAATTACTAAATAGAAATACTACATTCATCATTCTGCAATCATGAAATGTAAATCCAAAGTTCAAAATTCAAACATATTACACGATTCGTCAAGATTATCATTATATTAATAATAAATATTATAATATCTGAATCTATGATTAACATGAACATCATATTTGATAATATTCAGATTTGAAGTGATAATATATAACTTTATAAAATTATAAGTTTTATTTAATGATTTTACGTTTTTTTAATGATTTATTTTTAATTTTTTTAAAATGTAGATTAAGAAAAATTAAAATTCGAAAATATCCTAAGGAAGTTTCGGGAAAATATTTTGATATGCTCAGCAATGAATACTCGTAAATTCAGATGTGACGTTGAGTAAAATAAATTAAGCTCGTTTGGTCACTAAGTTATAAAACCTATCATTTTGTTATTAAAGAAATCAAGAAAAAAAATATCAAAACTTGTTGAGATTAAATCTAAGAATCATAGAAGATAAGTTTGTAACAATACATTTAATTAGAATTAGGAAGAAAAAAATGTCATAATCAACAATATTCATGGAATAGGAGATAAAGAACCATTATGTGACACAATATTATAAAATATGGACCCCTATGGATAATCATCATCGACAACAAAAGAGCAAAGGCCTCGTTACATCACAACCCTTCACTACAAAGCTTTAAGGAGAGCGGGGGATGAGACGAACAAGTGGGTACTTTGTTATGACCCAACTACGGTTATATATGACATTACATGTATATCTAATATAAGGTCAACATATGTAACGTGTGAGAATATGCATCTATAAAGGTCAATATAGTCATTGTTGTAGACATGTACATTTGTTTTGGACATATAAGTGCATGACTCAATCTCATAATATAATTAGAAAATCAAAATAGACCATGTCTCCAAGTCCAATCTTCACCAATCTTGAGTCTCATGTATGATGTATCAATCTAAGAATAAGGCCTCAAGGAACAACTACTTTGATGCAGGTGTATTCAGTGTTTCCCTTTGAGATAATGGCACACTCAAAAATCATTAGCAAGAGAATCATCCTCCAAGACCCTGTACTGTAGAAATTATTTGAGTTTGATCTAAGAGTGTCAATGAGTTGGATTCGCAAGTCTAGGTATGGGACTCGCAAGTTTCTTGAGTCTAGGCAAATCTCTAAGGAAAATACTACTCGACCCACTCAAAACTTGACAAGACTTGGCCAAGCTCGCGAATCTTAAATAAACCTCACAGAAAAGAGGACAGAGACTATCCATTCAAGTGCAAGTTCAAACAACATAGTTACATAATTTTACATAATTCACAAGCTTTGCATCCAATTTATCTCCCATCTTGGATGCAAACGTCACATAAAACATAAAACGTCTATCCTATGCAAACGTCTTTCACTTCCAAAAGTGCTAAAGTGTGGAAGTACAAAATCAAAGGTATCTTTATTTTAGATATTTCTTTAACTTTACGAG
>LPNX010233677.1:723124-857739 GCA_001517045.1 Pseudotsuga menziesii
TTGACTAATAAAATAATTTTTTTGACATGACCAATTTACTATGGTTAATAATTAGTTGGTTAATTGACTAGTTGATTTGGCCATCTTATATAGAATTATTGACTCATGAATGATCCTCCTTGTTTGCCTTACCACTTTAGAGACATCGTCTTTATATAGCTGACTTGCCTTGTCTTCGCCTTCTCTAAGGAATCGTGCAAGCCCATCTAAGCCAAAGTGTCATTCATTCAGCTTCAATTGTGCTTGATGGTGCTTCTGTGCCCTTCATGACTTGTCCGCTAATTGCCTTCATCCAATGTTGCCATGCCCAATGTGCCACATTCCCTCCATGACTCATCAACCGACTATCTACATCCAATGGTGTGGCCAACAATGTGCACCCAATTGACTTGCATCCAACAATGTGCCATCAATAAGGTGTGCCTAGTTGATGTGTGCCCAGAATGTGCACCCAAGTCTTTTATAAGCTAGTCAAGTTCCATTTTGCCAATCTATCCACCACGCATCGCGCATGCCTGTGTACAAGGTTATCTTAGATCTACAGTAACCTCGCTTCTCCTGCCCTCGACAAGTTCTTCACAAAAATATTTTGGTACATCCAAGTTCCAACTAATATGAGAACAACCATGGTCTGTGATCACATTGCCTCAGCGAAGGCACTCGACAAGTCTATAGTGTACCTTGCCAACTTGCAAGGTCGCACCCAAAACCAACATGGCATCCACCTTCCATTGCATCTATATGTTGGTCATTGACCACTAAGGTGATCTTGCAGTGGAGGCACCTGAAGCCATTCAAGGATAGGGCCTTACATTATCGTTCTTTAAAAGTTTACACCAAAAGGGTTGTCTATTCTTCTCTTTTGACATCTAAGAGCACTTTGCCTAGGACATGAGGCTACCACATATCGGTTATATAAACAGAATCAACATCAATAAACAATCTTTCCAAATTAGGGACCTTTCAAAGAGGTTTCATACGTGGGATAATAGCAGGGTGTCCCTACCCCATGACCAAGGCCCTCTACCTACTACTTGTGCTTCGAAAATTTTAGCAGGGAACTCTAGAATGAAGAAACAATTTTCTATTGAATGGATTGCCAAATTACAGATTTTATCAAAGAATCAAGATTATTAGAACTTAGAAGTCTCTAGACAGCTTGGAGGAAAGTAGATATCTTGATGCAATCACAGATGTCAATTAGTAGGGTGGTATGGGACTTGAATAATGTTGATTTTTTTTAGCAACATCGAAAGCCATTCTCTTAGGAGAATGGGGACACCTGGTCCAGGACCATGGTGTGGACTCAACCTAGAGTTGAGTGATCATTCTGTTGAATGATGATATCTACTCTGGGACCACGATATGGACCCAGTCTTGCACTGGAGGGACTCAACCTTGAGTTAAGTGACCATTCCGTTGAATGGTGACATCTGGTTCGAGACCACAATGTGAACCAGTCTAGCACTAGTAGACTAGCCTAGATTTGAGTAGCCATTCTTTTGAATGGAGGCACCTGGTTAGTTACCAGGAATTAACCTAGTCCGAGACTAGGGACTCAATGCGGGGCTGAGGGCCATTCTCCAGGAGAATGGAGGCGCTTGGCCTGTTACTAAGTATTTGACCCAGTGTCAAATTATGCAGCCTATGGCTGAGGCACCTGGCCTGTTACCAAGAAGACACTATAAGCCCTACACCGGGTCTAAGCATGTGTGACACTCTGACCCTTGATCAGTGGACTTTGCGATTTTCTCCAAGGCTTAGCTACCCTTGGTTAAGACACCTTAGTACTCGATCTTGGTGTCACACAGAGTGTGAGATAAAAGCATTTGTAATTCTCTCAGTTTATGATGATGTACTTTGAGTGGTAATGAAAGACCACCTTGACCACATGTGTTGACGGGCACTTGAAGAAGGCTAAAGAAAAAGTCAAAAATCCATAAAGAACCTTAGTACCACTAAGGTGTAAATGTGAAAGTGCAAAAGACCTTTAGTACCACTAAAGGAAAAAGTCAAAATTAGAAAAGAATAAAATATTATTATTTTTATCTTTCTAATTTTGGTCCACTTACAGGTGACTTGAAGGATATAAAAGAAGATCAATCCATTTCATAATGACACACACTTGCTGTCACGGGTACAGCTACTCCAATTGAAGATTTCACAGGTGACCAAAGAAAAGGAAGGTTGATGTGATGCCCTAATATGGATAAGTCTAGCTAGGGCATTCACACTTGTTTTCCACAAACCCTAAGCTAGGGTCTTAGTTGCTGCAAGTTCTTTTCAGTTTTGTGAGTTAGGGTTTCTACCCTAACTTTTCATTAGAGGAAATTTCAACTCAAAATGGGCCTCCTAAAGAAAAGAAAGAAAACTACATCATCATCACATTTTTTCGGGTAATTCTGGTTTTTTGGGTAGCGGGGTCCATCAAAAGTATGCCGAGTGGGTACTTGTTGGATGCAGAATTCAATTTCGCATCCAACGAGCTCTCTTGATTGAAATTTGAGTAAAATCATAGGGAGATATGTCGAAAATACGAACAAAAAAAGTATTTTTTTTATGATACCTATCCCCAAATTTATATTAAAAAATTGTTTAAGACCTATACGGTATTTCAAATTTTAAGCAATTTCATTGGCTAACACATGATGACATGGAATTTGAATTAGTGTTAAAAGACCCATTTTGAGTTGAAATTTCCTCTAATGCTTCTTCATCTCCGAACAGTCATTTACACTCACGGGAAGCTCTCTCAGTCCACCGGGCAGCAATAAGAAGTCTCACGGGTAGCCTTATTTTCTTCGGGTTGCCCCTCTCTTTTCTCGGGTAGGGCTCGACCCCACACCCTAGCCCTCAGGTAGCAACCCGTGAGGGTTTAGGGCCTGCTACAAACCTGCGAGCAACCTGTAAGGCATACCCGGGAGGGTATTGTGGCTGCACAGACACTCGGGTAGCCCTTAGGCTAGCACGTGCAGGCTGCGGGCTGTTGTAGACTACTGGAGCAGCTGCAAACAGTCCCGTAAGGCCTCAAGTTGTCAGCAGATATGCCCGGAGGGCCACGGGCAGCCCACAAACCTGCCCAATAGGTCCTGGGCAACGGGCAGCAATAGGCAGAACCGGGCAGCGGGAAAAGCAGTTGGGCAGCAAGCAGTAAGGACAGGGTCGCAATATAGGCAGATAGATCTAGGCAGGAAAAACCTTTTTTCTGGGCAGTCTGCAAATTTTGGGCAGGAGAGAGAAAGTTAGGGCAGAAAGCCCTAACTTGGTAAAAAGCCATCTTTTGAATTTTTGGAATAATTGATCTTCTATGTAATGGTGGTACAAACTCAGTTAGAGTTTGTGGAAATTCTGAAAATCTTAGTCATCTCATTTACGAGATGAATTACTAATGCTTTTGGGGTTTTTGTCCTTTAAAGGTTTCCCCAGTGAAAAATATTGTGTTCAATGTGTTGATGTGATTGATGTTGTTTACTGCACTTATCATTTGTTTAAGTTAGTCTGCAAATTTTAAAGTATTCTTCATGCTAATGCTAAAAATTCAACAAACAAGAGACCAATTTGGAGTCGGAAGGTGTGTTACAAACATTCCTCGAAAACTATAAAGAAGAAGAATTTTTATTTGATGGATGTATGGGATACTAGTGCTCGCTTTTGGAAGGATTGGCAAACCATTGCTCATGTATTTTCCCTATCTGAACTATGAATAGACATGTTACTAAGGAAATTATTGGCCTTATTCATCATGAGGACCCATTCAAAATGAATATAGACATGCTTAGCCCCTTTTGGTGTGATTGAAAGTGGAGCTTTGGGTGCCCCTTACTCAAGTATGATTCTCAAACGTTGTACTCTCTTCTTCATCGGCAACATAAGCTCAACTTTGTTCTATATTCACGATGGATGTCTAATGATGTATAGAGATGGTGGATGAGAAAATTGCATAGTGTATGGATGATTTGGGTCAGCTACAAACTCTAGGTATTTGCATGGCTAGTGATTTGCTAAGGTTTTCCTACCAAGGCATGACTTGTAAAAGTGGTATCTTGGATGGACTTTTTTCCCCTCCTCCCTCAAGCTGGAAACATTGTTCAACACCTCTTCTGGGATTGTCCTTTTGCTAAGTGTTGTTGGGAGTTTGTTCAGTCTAAGCACATAGCCATTTTACAAGAGAGGTTGCATTAGAGAGCAATGTTGTTGGGTGATTTCAAATATTTGACAATACATGAAGATTTCAACATTGGCTGCTCTTTGGAAACTTGGTGCAAATATGTATCTGAAAACGAGTTTAGTTCTTTGTATATTTTGTCAATTATGAAAGGAAGAGAATATTATGTAGTGGTTAGCTTAAGATTTTTTGTTGATCAAAGATGACAAAGGGTTAGATTCAGATGCCTCTTCAAATTTTTTTGTCGCGACAAGTTTATAAGGATGACACTAGATACTCTTGATTGAATGCTCTTGAGAGAAGAGGAAGGTATGAACATAATTGACCTATGAAAGGATCACACACACTCCAAAGAGAGCCAAGAAAGGGCACAAAGGTCTCATAGAAGGCCCAAGGGCTAAGGATGTAATATTTTATCAATATAGTAAGAAAGTAGATCATGCATGTGTGTTTCAAGAGCGAGAGAAACTAGTGATAGGGTAAGATGAAGAGACTATGCAGAGAAAAAAATCAAACGAAGCACAAGGAGAACAATACAAGTTTCTCACGGACTTGTCACTAAAGCCACTCCCTAGAACACAGGTGGAAGAGGAATAAACCCATGCCTTACCACATGTGTTGTTAAAGAAAGCAATACAACATTAAGTATTCAGTTAGTTTAGGAGGTTATTTGGTCACCTTATCCTGATTAGTGACCCATAGTATTTTTTTACCCATGTTATTTACCCATGGTTTTGATGTTATGTAGTCCTATATATGCTACTGCTTAATAATGAGAAGACGATAAAAATGCCCACTGGTGTTCCATCATTTTTGCTTCATTGCTTTCTTTAAATGGTATCAGAGCATATAGTTTGATCCTTTTTTTTGTCCCTTGCATCTAGTAAGCCTTTTCCCAAGGTGGAAATCACTCATATATCCGATCTCATAGTTGGAGGTTGTTGGTTGTTGGATGAGATGATTGGAAACATCAATGTAGAGGACTGACGAAGTTTTCTTCATAGCTTGAAGAATAGGGAAAAAATGTTTTCCTTCTTTTACCCTTTTGGAGCACTGGCACACCCTGTCTAAAGCAAAAGTGTGTAACTGACACCACTGATGCACCCTTCATTAAGGAAAAGTGCATCGATGACGCACCTTGTATGAATAAAAAGTGTGTCGATGGCACACCCTGCATGAAGGAAAAGTGTGTCACTGACACCACTGACACACCTTGTCCAAAGGAAAAGTGTGTTGGTGACGTACCTTATCTGCAAAAAAAGAGCGTCGGTGATGCACCTTGTCCAAAGCTAAAGTGTGTCGATCACTATTCACTTACAAGTTTTTTGACTGACGCCCTGTGCTAGCTTTACAAGTTGTTTCACTATGTTAAATGACGAGATCTTCTATCAGATCTCCATATCCAATTCGATCGAGCAAATAGTCATAAGAAGATGGCTATTGTTTCTAGTCCAGATGAAACCTGGTTATGGCACTATAGATTCGGTCATTTTCCCTTCAAGAGTCTCAATATCCTAAACAAACAGTCCATGGTCAAGGGGTTACCAGTTATAAATGAACAATCCAACTCCTGTGAGGGTTGTATCATTGGGAATTTGGGAAACATCAAAGGGACAACTTTGCCACTTCCACATCTCAAGCCAAAGAACATCTTGAGATAGTTCATACAGACCTCTGTGGACCCATGCAAATCCAATCCATAGGAGGTCGCTTTTATTTTTTGACATTTATTGATCATTTTAGCAGGAAAATATGGGTTTATTTCCTCAAGAACAAATCAAATACCTTCTCCAGGTTCAAAGGGTTCAAGGCCCTGACTGAGAAGCAGTCGGACAAGTTCATTAAAGTGCTCAGGTCAGATGGTGGAGGTGAATATGATTTAGATGAGTTTACATATTCTGCAAGCAGCATGGCATCCAGAGAAAGTTCACCACCATATACACTCCACAACAGAATGAAGTTGTTGAATGAAAGAACCAGACCATCATGAACATGGCCCATAGCATGTTGTCACACAAGAATCTATCATATGAGTATTGGGATGAAGTTGTTGCATGGTCATTCTACTTGCTCAACCAATCACCCACAGTGAGTGTCCAGGACAAGATTCCTGAAGAAGCATGGAGTAGTACTAAGGCTAGTGTTGCACATCTAAGGGTTTTTGGTTCTGTTGCATTTTCTCATGTACCTTATGAACTTAGAAGAAAGACGGGTAAGAAGAGTGAGCGATTTATTTTCGTTGCTTACTGTGAACAAGACAAGGCTTACAAGTTGTATAACCATGTCACCAAAAAGATTGTGGTGAGCAGAGATGTGAAGTTCCTTAAAGACAAATGCTAGAGTGGTCCTTCAGACATACAACAACAAGAAAGTTCAGATATGTCAGGTCTACCTATCATACTTCCAAGATTGGAAGTACAACAACAAGAAGAAACACCAACTGACATTCCATCTCATAACCAAAAAAACAGAAGTTTGAGGGAGCTATATGAGCAAACTCTTGTTATTGATGAGCAACTTCAATGTGGGATAAATGTAAACCAACAAAAACTCCCAATGCTTTAGACACTAAGTTAACAAAGAATGGTAGGCAGTTTAATGTATTTAACTGCAAGTAGACCTGATTTGATGTATGTTGTCAGTCTCATTTCCAGATTTATGGAGTCTCCCAAAGACTCTCATTGGAAAGTTGGAAAAATAATTATGAGATATGTTGCAGGCACACTTGGATATGGCCTTTGGTACACTCATTAACCAGACAATACTCTCACAGGGTACACTGACAGTGATTTTACAAGAAGTATTGATGATAGGAAAAGCACATCTGGTTATGCTTTACATTTGGGTACAAATATGATCTCTTGGGCATCTCAAAAACAACCCATTGTCAGCATGTCATCTACATAAACAGAGTATGTAGCAACCACCACAACAACTTGTCATGTAGTTTGGATAAGAAGAATTTTAAAGGATATGGGACACACATAAAAGGGTCCAACTACTATCTTTTGTGACAAAAGTTCTGCAATAACATTGTCCAAGCATAATATCTTTCTTAGAAAGAGGAAACATATTGACATTCGCTATCATTTCATTCGTGAGTTAGTCAATAATGGAGATATTACATTACCGTTTTGTGACTCTAAGGAGCAATTGGTTGACATGTTCAACAAACTATTGGGAACACATGCATCTGAGTTTCAAAGACAACAGTGCTGAAAATATTGTCTTAGTAATGCCATTGGTCAAATGCAACTTTAATTAATCAGTTAGTTGAGTAGTTGATTTGGTCACCTTATCCTGATTAGTGATCCATAGTATTTTCTGACCCATGGTTTTACTACTTAATAATGGGAAGGTAGTGCATTTTCACTGGTTACAGTGAACAACACAAGGCTTACAAGTTGCATAATTTTGTCACCGAAAAGATTGTGGTGAGCAGAGATGTGAATTTCCTTGAAGACAAATGTTGTAGTGATCCTTTAGACATACAACAACAAGAAAGTTTAGATTACTGCTCACAATAATCTTTTTGGTGACATGATTATACAACTTGTAAGCCTTGTGTTGTTCATTGTAACCAGTGAAAATGCACTGGTCACTCTTCTTATCCAGCTTTCTTCACCACAATATTTTTGGTGACATGATTATACAACTTGTAAGCCTTGTGTTGTTCACTGTAACCAGTAAAAATGCACCGCTCACTCTTCTTATCCAGCTTTCTTCTAAGCTGATCAGGTACATGAGTAAATGCAGAAATGATGGAACACCAATGGCAATATTTATAGCCTTCTCAGTATTAAGCACTGGTAGCATATATAGGACTACATAACAGCAAAACCATGGGTAAATACCATGATTCACTAATCAGGATAAGGTGACCAAATCAACTACTCAACTAACTAAGTGACTAATTAATGTTGCATTGAACACAAAGTCAATTTTATAGTTGATACATACATAACTATGTGGACCCATGAGTCAACCCCTGCTGAATGGTAATTTGTACTCGATGACCTTCATTAATGATTACAACATGAAAATATGGATCTGAATTGTACTTGATGACCATCATTAATGATTACAACAAGAAAATATGGATCCACTTTCTAACGTAGAAGTTTGAAGCCTTCAGTATTTCTTGGAGTTCAAAGCTTAGCAGAGAAACAAGTGGAAATTCACTTAAGACTTAAATCTAAAAGTGTTGGGGATATAGTTTCCAAGAAAGTTGAAAACTATTCAGAGGCAGTTCACTAGTGCCTATGCACGTAACTAGAATGGAGTGATAGAGTGTAAGCATTGTGTCATTCAGGGCAATGCGCATAGTATGTTGAAGCATAATGCAAATTTGATGTTTTGGGTAAAACCTTGTAACTGTGCAGTATATTTGATTAATAAAGTCCCACTGATCTTTTTTTGGAACATTACACCATGGGTAGCACAGAGAGGGTGCAAGGGTACATTAAAACACATTTCTGGGAGCACTGCATTTGTCCAGGGTCCATATACTAAAGATCCAACACGAGTCAAAACTAGTTGATAGAGTGTGCAAAATGCATGTTTCTTGGTTATGATGAGTAATGGAGGGCATCTCCTAAGGGACTTTAAAGATGAAGCTGATGAAATGATGCATACTAGTCTTTGACGAGGGAACCGCGGCTATCGAACAAATCACAAATTCTCTGACAATGCGTACGATGTAGTTTATCTGGAATTGCTTTGCTTGATCGAATGAGAAAGCAAGAATGCACCAATTCCACTTCGGCAAGATGCATCAAGGACATGAAATTTACATTAGGATTTTTTTCTAAATCTTGGTACTACGGTAGTGATAAACTAGACCAGTAAGCAACAAAGATTGTTTTATCTTCAAGAGAGGGCAAGTACAAAGATATCTATATGCAACATGTAAAGGATTGTGGATGAGAAAACTGTTAGCAAATTTTGATCTAGTATAAGAGATAAATGTAGTTATGTTTTGCATAGGGATTTTATTTTTGTTAAAGGAGATTTGTAACTTGTGAAAAGTAAGGCTAATATATTACAAGTATTGGCAGATGTAGTATGGGAGGGTATTGGCAGATGTAGTATGGGAGGATGTAGTATATAGAGTGTTTATAATATTGGTGATATAAAAGAACTATTTACTTAGAAAATAAAATGAAAGCTTAAAAGTCCATAACAATATTTGATGTTAAAAAGATGATTTTCTATTAAAAATTCATAACAATAATATTAAAAAAAAAATCCATTAAAAAGGAGTGTTTGATAAGGAGTAATTAAAAATACAATGATAAATTGGCGACACATCGTCGGATGAACGAAGCATGGTTTAGCACACTAATAGGTAACTGCAAATATCACAAAGATTGTGGAATGCAAACATACCAAATTGCAGGAAGTTGACCTGGAATATCAATGATCATTGATGAACAAGCAGGAATTGCTGAGGTGGAGCTAACCAACTGTTAAAATTGACTAGCCTGCTTCACTTTGAACAATGACCTTGTCAAAGTTGAATAGTTGATTAGGTACCAATGTTGACCTTGATGAAACAAAACCCAATTTTATGAAATCAATCAGACTTGATCATTGGCACAATAACCTTACTGTGAGGTTGATGCATCTTTTAATTTGTCCATTTGAAATCAATTAGTTGGTAAGTGAATTTTGTACTCTTTTCATTTGCGTTTAGATTTATAATAAGTTGTTGTGATAAGGTTAAGGATAGAAAGTAGATAGTCTTTAGGATAGGAGTAGTCTATTTATTCTATGTTTTGGATTTTAAGGTGAGTTTTAGTTGGTATTTGATAATTTTTTTTGGTAAAACTTAAATTTAAATGTATTTAAATAGTGTTTTTGAATCTATAAATAAATTCAGCACCCTTGAATACTCCCACAACACCTAAATTATACAATTTTTATTACTAATATTACTAATATATGTAATTTTACTATATTTTTAAATATTTTCACATACATTAAACAAAATAAAACTAAAAATATACTTCAAAAATGTTGAAAACTTAAAATATTCAAACTACACCATATATAATAATCAATCAAACATTTAAGACATCAAAAATTAAAATATGTAAAATAATCACAATAACTAATATCAACTTATAACATAGCAAAGATTAAAGTGTTTTCGAGACACGTGTAACCTAGGGTAGCCTAGGACTCTCAGAATGGACCCAAAGATTTATAAACCTCCGTGATTGATACCGTTGCACCACCATCATTCAATTAGCTATCGAATGATTATTTTAAACACTTTAATCTTTAATATGTCATAAGTTATTGATTGATTATTTTATTATAAATAAGTTAATTCTATACCGTTATCAAATCATAAATAACTAAGTGAATTTATTTGCAACTATGTTACCATGCAAGATATAGTTAATACTGGGACTCTGTGAGAAGCTAGAGTTAACACTCGAGTTTGGGTTGTGTATGAGAAGATCAATGTACATATTTTAATAACATATTTAAATTTATTGATGATAATGAT
This sequence comes from Pseudotsuga menziesii, assembly GCA_001517045.1. NCBI lineage: Eukaryota > Viridiplantae > Streptophyta > Pinopsida > Pinales > Pinaceae > Pseudotsuga > Pseudotsuga menziesii. The sequence goes on from LPNX010233677.1 coordinate 733,807, forward strand.
GATGATTAATGTCCATTGAGATCAATTTTGATTTATAGGATCTTAAAAAGGAAATACTTGGTTTACTTTAAAATCTTGTTTCCTGTGCTCAAAAAGCTTACCAAGAAGCTTTCTAAACTCAATATAGTTTTGGCAAATTAGGAGGTTATAAAGGTTTGTATTGTAACAAATATATGAAACTCACATCTAATGTGGGTGTAAGCAAGGCACTTTAAGAGAAATTGATTTTCATCCTCAACTCTCATAGACTCACAGAGATGGCAAAATCTTTCCGCCCATGGAGTTATATGAATAGACCAACCCCCTTTTTCCCTATGGAGTTCATGAGAGTTCGATCTAATCTTGGTTATATTAATTTTCTTCCGTGATCTACTTACTACTGAGAGATACTTCTCATCCTCCAAGTTAGGATTAATGACCTTCTTATAGTATCTCAATTTTCTCTTAATGGCTAAATTTTTTTCACACCAGAATTTCTCTTTAAACTTAGAAGTAATAATATTTTTGACATTGTCAATGTTCTGCAAAATGTCATTTTCATTAAATCCTCAATGGTTTAACCAAGCCATGGTATCTTTACACCAACACTGCTTGAGGTGTAGTTGGTTTTGACTTGAGTTTAAAGCAATTTTAGGAAGTCTCTCATTTCCCATGTTATTTATCTTATGAAGGAAAGACCCACTTGTATGAGAAGGAATAGGATAAGCTTATTGCTTCTGAATTAAGAAGAGTGTATTGAGTAGATTTTCCTAAAAAAGAAGAAATTATAATTGTTTTTTTTTTTAATTTAAAGTTTTAAAAATAAGTTAAACTTTTAAAATAAAGTTTTATAATCATTAGAAAATAAAATTATAATTTAATTTTTATAATTTTTAAAAATAATAATTATTAATTTCTATTAAGTTAATCTTGATTTGATAAATAAGTCATTAAACGAATCTTGTTTTAAGTAAAAAACAAGTGCTTTTAAATTTAGTTTTATGGTATTGTGTTAATAAGACAGTATGTATTGTGTTAATAAGACAGTATGTAGTGAAAGCTTATAATTGGCATACGGGATTGTATTAGGGTTTCAAGGTGAATACTGAAAGCTCATTTGACGTGCTTCAAAGTGCACACTAGCCAAGTAACTTCTGGCGGGTGACATAAAGGAATTTTAGACCACAAGTTAAGTTAAATAACTATGTTAATAAAAATGATCAAAACATTTTAAGTTAAGTTAGGTGAAAAATCGCTCACATGGGTGTAGACAGACTGGCAAGTGCTCTGTAAATGAAGGAATGTTGTAAAGGAGCTCTCAAGTTCAAATCTCACCCAGACTTATCAATGCCCCATGCTTGCAGGCTGTGGACACCTGGGTTATAGTGCTTGCAGGCTGTGGACACCTGGGGTTATAGTGGGGCGTTATAATGGCAGCCGACACGAATGGACCACCTAAAAAAAGTTAGGTGAAAAATCACTTTGTGACGGTCGAGATGGCTTGATGGTCGTGTTTTGAGAAGTACATAGATGAAAGACGAAATCAGGGGCTAGATTTAAAATGAAAACCAACCGCATCATCTGAAACACGTTATTACAGTTAAGTTTGCACACATATCTTCTCCGCAATATGAAAACCTAGATTTATTACAGTTAAGTTTACACACATATCTTCTCCTCAATATGGAAACCTAGATTTAAGTTGGTAAGTTGAATCTGTTAAATGTGGTCGCGCTTGTGATGAAGGTTCTTTCATGTAGAGGCTCATGGCGATTGCATGATGCTGGAAAATTCCCATCGATAACAGTACTGCTCAGGGTAATTTGCAGTTGAATAGATAATCTTCTTGAATAGACACTGTTTTTTGCACGTTGTTGAACCAGTGTACAGTTCTAATGTCTGTTACTACTGCAATGCATGGAATGCTTCTACTGTTAGACAATCAATCTTGTAAATGGAAACCATCATGGGATATGTATCAATCTTGTAAATGGAAAGCATCATGGGATATGTTTGGAATGCAGGTTTTGATCCCACTGCATGTAAGCTGGTGTTAAGAATTATAATATCAAGGTTAATGGTTTATTGAGATACCAATTCTTAACAACAGTTTGAAGAAGCCGTTTTTTTGGAAAGCACCAACACAGCTATATCATCTCAAGCATAAAATTCGGCATAGCAGGTCATGCTTGGACGCTTTTTTTTAAACAGTGACACGGCTCTTCCTTTTGCATATGAAATGATTTAACTTATCTTCCTGATCAAGAAATCACAGAAATGGCAGACTGATCGATACATCACTGCGGAACTGATACTTAAATGGAAGCCTCGGGATTCTATTAATGAAAACATTGGTGTAGATGAAGTTCCTGCTGAAAATGTTCCAGATGAAAATGGCTTGCACTAGGTCAAATGGAAAATTTGTTGGATTTTGTTAAGAGAGTTTACCAACGGCTCTCTCAGACGGTTATAAGATTCCGAACGGCTTCTGGCCTATTTCCACGAAGGGAAGAGGCTCCAGGAAGTTTTCGTTTACTCTTTGGCGGCCGGTAAGAAGATTATTCTCTTCATCGTGCCTAGGGCCTTTACTCTCCCATTTGTAGCATGCAGCATGTTGCGGATCCTGGATTATAATGTTAGCGATGGCAGCAGTGGAAGCCACGAGATAGAAAATCCATGCACAGGATTTGACAAAAGGTGGCGGCATGTGAAATGTAGAGCACGAGATAGGTTAGAAGTGCTCTAAATAAACGTCTCCAATTTAATTTAATTTATTATTTTTTTAATTTTTATGGTTTAACCCTATTTTTTAATTTTCACATTCTAACCTAACCGCTAGGTTTTCATTTTTTAATTACAGCTCAAATGGTCTAGATGTGTCCCCTCTGTAATGCTGATGTGGCACATGTTGACTCAAAACATGTAGGTTTATAATTAAAAAAAATAAAAAATATTATACTCATACTTATATATACAACTATATTAGGGCAAGGGCAATACTAGGGCAAAGGCAATACTGGTAATGGCAATCTTACAAAGTGAGTAGTAAAATATTAGTAGTAAAGATTCATTTGACTTAAATAGTAAAATGAAAAATTATAAAATCAAGAACATAAAAAAAAAAAAATTCAAATTAGCTAAATTGTAAAATACACTTATTATTATATATTAAATTTCAAATTAAAATTCTGTACATAATGTTAGGAATAAAATATGTAATAGAAAATAAAGTACAAAATAATAGTGATTATAATAGCAACACTAGATTTACCAATGAAATATTACAACCATATTTATAAGTTTCTTTAAATTCAAATACAACTAGCAAGAAACCACTAGCCACTAAAACCATGTGCCTTAAACCACTTACATCCTTGCTCATTCTCAAGTCAAGGTTAACCCTAACATGTAAATGTTCATTTTTAGTTATAAGTCATTTTTATAAAACATTTGGATAAATGTTTAAAATCTTCATTTGATGGTAAAATGTTTTTCAATTTCCAATTTTATCTCGAAATCTAGATTTTAAAATTTTATATGGATTATTTTACTCATTAACTACTGTTAATATTCATTGTTAGTTTTAAAGAATGACAAAAAAAACAATTTTTTGAAAACTATTTGATTTTATGATTATTAATGTTAGTTAACTCATTATTTTACAGATATTTACCCTATTTTGAAATTATTTGAGCAAGTTGGCCATTTCCTTCCCAAGTAGGAATACTTATTAAACATTTTTGTAAATTAAAAAGGGTTTGCATATCAAGAGAACTTGATAGATTTTAAAATTTTATATGAATTATTTTACTCATTAACTACTCTTAATATTCATTGTTAGTTTTAAAGAAAGACAAATAAAACAATTTTTTGAAAACTATTTGATTTTATGATTATTAATGTTAGTTAGCTCATTCTTCTATAGATATTTACCATATTTTGAAATTATTTGAGCAAGTTGGTCATTTCCCTCCTAAGTAGGAATACTTATTAGACATTTTTGTAAATTAAAAAGGGTTTGCATCTCTAGAAAACTTGATCCCTCTCTGCCCTTGGTAGAGCCATAATGCCATAGTTAAGATAGATCTATACTGGTATATATCTAACTGATAGATTCAACATTTTTAAATATATCTAGTTATATTTGAGTTTCTTATAACCCTAAAGATGAATAAAGTGTTTATAATAACATTCCAAAATGAAGACTTTACACAATAGCTACATTTTTCTATATATTTAGTCACATTTTTTTAATTGTATTTGAGTTTTTTATAATCTTGAAGATGAGTAAAGTGTTCACAATAACATTCCAAAATGAAGATTTTACATAATAGCTAAATACAATAAAAACATACCAACTCAAATTTTATAATGTTATAAAATATGAATTGTCTTATTGGTCAATTTAATAGTTTATGATTTCATAAGAGCAATATTAAATGCATTGTTGTTTATTGAATTAACACTAGTATAGATCCATCTTAAAAGGGATCTAGCAAGGGTGAAGAGGGGTCAAGAGGGATCAAAACTTTTGAGATGCAAACTTGTTTTTAAAGTATAAATGTAGAGGACGCGTTTTAATTTATCTCATTTGTGTTTTTTTTTATACATATGTCATTGTAAATGTTTTAACTCTAATTTGAACCGACATGTTATTAATTTACAATATTTTTTTTAAAGGACACTTGCCAACTCTAAGATGGGCACGGAAGGAGTTATCTAATTTGTGTTTTTTAAATACATGAGTTGTAAATGTTTTAACTCTAATTTGAGCTAATGTGTTATTATTTTATATATATATATATATTTAAAAGACATGTGTCAACTTTAAAATTAGCATTGAAGAAGTTACACATCTCCTTCTATTAAATTGTAAAATACCCCTCTCTAATACAATCATAAAAACATAATTTAACATTATATTTATTATAAATAATAAAAAGAGCATTTATTTCAATAATTTAAGATATTAACACATCAACATTAAATACATTGTTGCCCTTTAAACTAACACCATGAGATCATAGTTTAGTCATTGGATTTATTGCCCTTGCCTTGTGCATGTTTGATACGTTGGTGTAGACATATAATGATAGTGAAAATGTCTTTTTAAGTTGATAATGTTTACAGTCTAGTTTTTAAGAATATTTTAAGTTGATAATGTTTAAAGTCTATTTTGTTAAGTTGATATGTTCAAAGTCTATTTTTTAATGTTTTAAGTGAATAATGTTTAAAGTCTATTTTGTAATAATTTATATTTTTTATACAATTTATAAGATTTGGATTTATTAAAAATGAGTATACATAGTCTTCCAATGGTTGTAATTTATATTTTTAAACAAACTCATATTAAGCCTTGAAACTTTAATACAATAATATAATGTTCCAAAGTATTTTTTATAATTTGTAAGTTTGAGTAATTTATAAGTTTTGGATCCATCATTTATATATATTTACCAATCGCCTTGCAACTCCCACATCGAGCAACATCTAATATGAAAATATGATTGTTTTGTTAGAATTCATGATTCTAACCATTGAGAAGGGAAGGGAAGTATGGAAGTCCAAGATAAAGATGGAATAATTGTGTCAAAGATGTGCATTGAGAAGGGAAGGGAAGTATGGAAGTCCAAGATAAAGATGGAATAATTGTGTCAAAGATGTGTATGTGAATCGATGTAATTTATTGAAAAAAGATGTATTTTTTTCTATTATCACGTGTGTTATTATTTTTATTTCTTTTTGGCAATACTTTGATCTAAAAAGCTATTTTAGAGTTTGTTTGATGAGGTGTGTTGTACTTCAAAGACATTATAATGATTTTTTTTTTTTTAAATTTTGTCTCTCCTCTATAATGATTTTTTTTTTTTAAATTGTCTCTCCTTTTATTGTTCTTAATTAAAGGATGTTTGAAGAATGCTGCACCATAAGACCTCAAATTAGAAGGCGTAAGTTTGTATGGATATGTTGACATCATGTATTTACACTATTTTTTTAAAGAATTAATCAACACTATTGCTAGTTTTCTAGGTGTCATAGTAGATAGAATTGTGTTCTTATAATGATCAATTGTCCAAATGTCAAGTTGGTGTTAGGCCTTAGAGTATAACAGGTTTCCAATCAAACTATGTGGTATCAATGTTTTGCCCAAAGGTACAATTGGTTCCCAACTAATATGTTGTTTGAGCTGACAACCTTGTAAGTGTATGAAGGAGCATGGATTGCTTGATTCAGAGATGGAAGCGAATCCTTTATGTGAATAACCATTGTTTGGTTATCTTGGTAGTGAAAGATAGTTCTCACTAGAGAAGCAAAGAAACGAGGTGATGATGGAAAACTCGATTCTAAGTTGGAATGATGAGATTACAATAGGAAAGAGAAAGATGTTGTTATGGATGCAACATAGAGTTTCTTAGAGTTTGGTCCAAAGGGTGCTAATGATAGTGCTTCTGGCAACAATGGAGATCAAATGTCGATGGACATACAAGGTAAAGTTTGTTCCATATTATATTTAATAATTAGCAATGACCATATGAAAACGTCAATTACATCTGATATTTATAGCATGTCTAGGATGTTATGCATAAATCCTATGCATGGATCCTTGAAAATTTTGAGCTCATATTTTGCCTAGAATTGGTACTAAGGAGAAGTATTATATGGTACTTGGGTGATGTTATAAAAGTGTTTACTTGGTATATCCATGAAATGGAGCATGTGAATGGTATGTATTTGTATCTATGTGTTGGCCCTAGGAAAAGATAAACAAATTTTTGTTCAAGAAAATAAAGATTCCAATCACAAGACAAGCAAAGGCCGCAGCGAAAGAGGCTGCGACAAAAGAAGAAAAGAGCAAGTTGAAGCGAGGAGTTCGACAGAGTTTTGGGTAAGAGGTAGTTAGACTAATAGACTATTTTGGGAAGAAAGTATGATTGTAAATTGGGATGATAGTGCCTATATTTAAATGTAACGGAATGTTTTGAGTGGGTAGAACAACATGTTTACTAACAGTTGAGAATCAGTCGACCGGTGAATCAAGAAGTGTAAGAGCTTATAAAGTCGATCTAAGTTGTGTGCAGATCACAAATATAGAGAGATAGAGATATATATAGACAGAGAGGGGGTCCAAAGAGAGAGACCTAAACCTAAGAGCATGAGACGAGTGAAGAATTCATTGATTGTAAAGAATATCTAAATAAGAGGCTGTAGGTTGTGTGTACAGACCATAGGCGTTCAAATATTACTCATTCTAGATGAAAAGCACCTTTGTGGTTTTTCCCGAATGGGTTTCCACGTTAAACATGTGTCTTTGTGTCTTTGATATATGTGCTTTCCTATGAATGAACAGTTATAGGTTTTGTTTAATATCTAATGGTATAATAGCTTGGAATGTTGATTAATGTGTGTTTAAATCTTTTACATGTTGTATGTGTGTGTCGATAGATTAATATTCTTTATTCTCTGATATATGTATGATATCGTGATTCCATCCCTTGGTTTCTGTCAAGTAGCCTATTGAGGCTGTGATAAGAAAATCCCCTTTACATAACTGCATAAACTTGGTTCTGGAAGTCTCCATAGATATCTTGGGTGAGACCTCACTTGCGTCGCAGGTGTTGCCGATGGTGTTATACTCTGTTGAACCGATGTCTTGGGAATTATTGACAGACAAGGAAGTCTGAACCTGGATCAACAGAAAGGATGCCAACAAGGACCTTAATCATTCAAACAAGGTATGTTTTGGCACCCAAAGAAACCAGGAATTCAAGAATGGGTTGATTACAAATCACAAGAGTTTGCACAAGAAAAAAGTAAAGGATCAAGACTAAGCCCGACAAACTGGTTGGAAAAATATCTTTACACTGACATTCATGAGATTTTCTTTAGTGAATTTCTCATTCTCAGTGCATGAGTGGTTGTCAAAGTTAACAACTCAGAAGAAAAAATTTCAATACGGAGCACCCACAGAGTGCATACCTTAGTTGATTCAACGACTGAAAAGAGTTAATAATCCTATATATAGGGCAATCAACTTCTGGGTCCATAGTATTCTGGAGGGTTATATTATTGAGAATGCAGTCCATACTATCAGGTCATATAGTGAAACAGAAAGAGAGTTCTTCCAGGAACCTCGAAGCCGCTATTTGAAATCCTTGAAACTGTGGATAAAGATGTTGGTATGTGAAAAAGAGATTATGAGAACGCAGTTCGATGGATAAATCTTTTTGCGCGAAGGCTCGAGGTAATGTCCCAAGAAATATTGTGAGAAAAATGGACCAAAATAAGCTGAGATTTATCCTATTGATAGCGAGACTGAACAAGAAGGTGGACACCTGAGAAGTGGAAGAAGATTTCAGTCGGGAAAGAGAAGAAAGATTGTGACAAGAAGAGTAAATTGTAGCGTGGCCGAAAGACGGGACTACGAATTGGCACCACACCTCACGGAGAATCCTATGACAAAGAGGAGGAATATCAACCTATATCTGAAGAAGAAGAAGAGGAAGTATCACATCCAGATCAAGACTACAGCATACCCGCGACCCCGCATACATCTCCAAAACCTAAGGTAAGATCTAAAAACACATCACCCAATGGTTTTGTCGATCATAATAACTGTAATAGTGGAAATAGTAGTCAAGGAATTCCTAGTAGTGGAATCTTTAATCCAACAATACCACGAGTAAATAGAATGGCAGGAAGTGATATAAAGTTACCTATATTTAATGGGAATTGGTTATAGGACCATGAGCAACATTGGTTCTTATACAAAGTTGTATGGACAGTATGAAAGGTCCAACATGAGGCTATAAAAAGAGCCTAGTTGATCACAACCCTTAGAGGTCGTGCGCTTGATTGGTATATGAAATTCTATGTGGTTTCAACAGGGATCCCTCAAAAATCATTAGATCAGATCCGGACGAGATTAATAGAAGAGTTCAGGAATCCTAAATCGAAGTCGCAATCTATCTCAAAATTAAAAGAGATTAAGCAGTTGCTAACTTAGTCTATTTGGGACTTGGACCAAACATTTAAAACTCTAATGGCCAAAGAAATTTTTCAGATGTCGGATGTCTAACATAAAGAATGGTTTATTGCGGCGATGTTACCGCATGTATGTATTCCTTTGATGCAACGGAAGATTGTATCCCAAAGAGAAGCTCTCAAGCTTGCCATGAAGATAGAAGTTTCACCAATCGCAGAAACTGGCGCAGGAATGACACATATATAGTCCCATCTTGCTAACCTCACATTGAAAATACAAGACATCAAGAAAGGAAAAGAAGTATAGGAGGAAATCTGGTGTACAAGATGCAAAGATGAAGGCCATCATAAAGACTTGTGTACAATATTCATGAAATATCTTGCATCAGGAATATCGATCCTATAAATGCACAAGGAATGCCTGGTGTAGGATTTGTCAGACCATAGGACACCAGCCGAAGGAATTCTTATATTTAAAGAAAATAGTATATAGGAGGAAACCTAGCGTACAAGATGCAGAGTTAAAGGCCATCATAAAGACTTGTGTCCAACTTCCATGAACTATCTTGCATCAAGAGCATCAAATCCTATAAATTCAAAAGGAATGCTCGGTGTAGGATTTGTCATACCATAGGACACTGGTCGAAGGAATGCTTATATTTAAAGAAAATAGTAACCGTACTGGCCATCCTGTATTGTAAATTATGTTGATCAGTGGGTCACGACAAGAAAGACCGCAGGGCATATCAGTTGTTGCAGAAGAAAAAAATTGACACATATCTGATGAAAAATGATGAGTCGATGCAAACTAAGCAAGCCCTAGCACAATACCCTAAACCAAGGGGGGTTTCCTTTTTAGGGGTCGAGGCCGAGGAGGAGGATTTGGTCGCAAAAGGAGTCAATTCATTTGTTATAATTGTGGAGAACTAAGAGATTTTCCCAGAGATTGCACTAATCCTACATCAACGTGTTCATATTGGACCACACTATCGAATATTTCCCTCAATTGATTGCTAAGTGGCAGGCCATAAGCATGGGAAACCAGAACCGACCTCAAAATCCAATCCAAACAGTCATAAGATTTTTGTTGAACCCAGGGAGCCTAATATTTTCATCGTAACAAGAATAGGTGTTGTGACTGGAGGAGATCAAGACGTGCCATATAGACAACTAAGAGTTCGGCCAAAACCACAAAAGAAAGTACCATTTGATGTCTAGAAAGGAAAAGAAGTATTCTTTGAGGTGCGCCATGAGTTCGTCGACAAAAATCCAGCATCAACTTACACTGTTGTCCCAATATCGAATGAAAGACCAATCTTGGAAATGCCTCAATGATTCGAACAATTATTTCAAAGAAAACCAACAAAGAAGGTCAATAAATTGAAATATTTATTTAAAAGTTGTTTAGAATTGATAGAAGATAAGGATGTTGTGGCAGAACTAGCAACTTTAGTCGAAGAACCTCAAATAAATGTGCAACCAAAAAGGAAAGTTAAACATATTGGGAAAAGACTAAAAAATTGGTTGCGAGCTAAAGATGAATACCCAGATAGGTGACCATGACATGGATTATATTATTTTGGACTGGGGATCATATGTTAAAATTATCACCAAACAAACATGGCAAAGTATGGGGAAGTCGAGACTAGTATGGTCTCCCATTCAACTGAGAGTATCCAACCAATTGAAGGTTTTTCCTATTGGTCGACTAACACAAGTTCCTGTCGAGATAGAAGGACACAGGACCTATATAGATTTTGAAGTTATAGACATTGTTGATGATACAAATCCATATCCTGCACTTCTAGGGATTGACTAAGCCATTGACAATCAAACTATTATTAATTTCAATAAGAGGATATTAACATTTGAGGATGCAGAATTAAGGGTGGTCGCACCAATTGATCCTTTGGAAGGCCAAAGATATGTCGAGCAGGTAAAGAGTGAAGGACAATATGGATATCTAGATCATATCTACAATATCACTTCTGCGAGGGATGGCTATGTTAATCCGACAATTGATGGAAAACTCAGTTGGTGAATTATTAGTTCTTGCTTGTTGGACTCCGAAGAACTGGTAGAAGCAACTACATGAAGTATGAATGTAGAAATGAGCAAGAATCACAAAATATGTGCGACAGGTAGGTACTGAGGTATGCAATCTATCTACCTATGAAGGTTTACCTAACTTAGAATCCTTTATTCCAAAGTTCGAAGAGAAAGTATCTGAACCTTAGCGCTTGTTAGCCCTGGATTTTGCATTGAAGGCTAGAACTGCAAGATGGTGGGTTTCTCATAAGCAGTCTATTTCAAAATTTCTTCAATGTCGAAGATTGTTGGAAGTTCGATTTGGAGAAAAGGTGCTCTATCCTAGTCATAAATATATAGGACTCTCTAATTATGTTGAGCATATTGAGCATTGTCGCGTGACATGGGAGACATCATCACGATAGGAATGGGTCCACCAGTTTGTACACACATTAGAAATGATACCAATAAAATGGTATACGTCGGTTAAACTACGATGAGAAACAGTTGACTAGGAAGAGTTAGCTATCAATTTCACGAATACATTTGAGTTTGTTGATTATAATCCGACAATTGATGTTTCTTTGCAAGTAATCAAAACTAAGATATTTGAAGATATTCATGTGTCAATGACAAGTTTCCTTCAGAGCAATGCGACCATTCAACACTGGATGGAGTGCTACAATATAACATGTGAACCTGATGATGATGTTCCACGCAACATAAATATTCATGAATATGAGAATACTCAAGCAGTGGAGGGGTCAAGTGTATCAAGTGACAAATTTTTGAATCCTCTTAAAGTTAAGAAAGTAAATATTAGTTCTCCATAGAACCCAAAATTTGCCAATATCAAAGACTATTGGGATGATGAGACTGTAGGGAAGATTATTGACTTATTACATGAATTCCAGGATCTGTTTCCCACAAAATTTTCAAAAATGAAGGGAATTGTTAGTGATTTGGGAAAAATGAAGATTCCCCTTAAACCCAACACCAAGCCTATCAAACAATAGCCATACAGACTCAATCCAAGATATAAATAAAAAGTAAAAATAGAGTTAGACATAATGCTAGATGCAGGGATTATAGAACTTGTCGAGGAATCTAAATGGATTAGTTTTATGGTAGTGCAAGACAAGAAAAATGGTGAAGTATGTATCTGTGTTGACCTGAGGAAGCTGAATTATGCCTTCCTGCATGATCCATTTCTAACCCCATTTATAGATGAAGAGTTAGAGATGATACAAAATCTCACTTCCATGTACCCCATGGCATATCAAAAGTCTCCTATCCAACCTAAAACCAATCCTAGATAGTATGATCAATCATCTTGATACGATAGTGGCACAAGAAAAACACTAAAAAATATTACTCTCTAGTACCTAAGCAACCAAGTAGTGTGAATAAGGGCATGATTGAGGCTTCTAAGTTAATGCCCTAAGAATTGGGTCGAGTATTGCCATTGAACTGCACACATATATTTGAGAGTTATAGCACCTGACAAATATAATGTTGGTAGGAATATTACTCCCCATAAAATATCACGACACTAATAGAATTACATGTATATATGTGAGCTAGTGCAGTGACATTTAGCCAGGAGTAATATTCCGACCAACATTATGTATCAAGTGTTGTATCTCTCAAATATACATTTGAGGTCCAATGGTGTAGTGATTTGGTAATTCTATTAGTGCAATGATATTCAACAAGGAGTAACATCCCTATTAACATTATAAAAACATGAGTTTTATTCCTACCAACATTATAAAAACAAAGTCTAGGATCCACCTACACCATTGCTAGAGACCTATCTCAAAAGAATCCTTGCATCATGCTAACCATGTTGATATACATCTCTAACAAAAAAATTGTGTGGACCCACTCATACCACATTTGGTGGTAACTCTTAAAAGACTTTTCTTTCGCCACTAGTCATTTTAAGATATGTTGGTATTAGTACTTTTTTTTATCATAAGTGATCCCATGGTAATAATCCACAATCGATCAAACACGAAGAACCAAAACAAGGATTCACTAAAGGATACCAAGGATCTTGAATCAGTGGTCATGGCCTTGAAACATTGAAGCATACCTTTGACCTGATCCACAACAATCAAGCTAACCAACAGCAAATATTGAATATCATAGCTAAACACATGGGTCTAGACCCCACACCAAAAGATCGTTCCACCAATGCTATAGTCAATGAAGAATAAGACTCTCACACTCTCTTCCATGAAACCCAACCTCCACCATTTTAGGATAACATTTCATTGCATCGTTACCTAAAGGTCAACCTGTGCAAGTATGTTGGCTTAGATCCATCAAGTTCGGTTACCAAAATAGATCACACAATTTTGCTCTCCATCACATTAAGGATGATCTTCAAAAGTTAAAAGTGGGGGTCTTATATTTAGACTTGGAACATTTGCAATGGTGGAAATGGTACCATAAAAATTATTGTCATTATGTTCCTTGGAGTTAATTTGTGAAGATTCATCATGATTGTTTTGAAATACACACTTCCTACTTATGTAGGTCGACCAAATACGCCAAAACAACATAATTTTGGGCTATATTACAAAATTTGAACATTTGGCAATGCACACAAATGGCCTCTCTCATCTTTTTTTCAAGAATGCTTCATCAATGGCCTTAGACAGGAAATTCAAGCACATGACAATATGCAATGGCCCTCATCATGGTTAAAATATTGTGATATAGCTAGATAAGTTAAGATGGCGATAAATTATTAACTCAAAATACCATTTCATAGTCACACAATGTCTCCCATGGTTCCTAATTCCAACACCTCCAACATGTAACCATTATGAATCCAAAAGTTATCTCCTCATACGATGGTCGAACATCAATGCCTCGAACTTTGCTACAACTGTGATGAAAAGTATTTTTGAGGGCATAAATGCAAAGAACACAAAATATTTCAAATAGATGTATCCCCACATGAGCGTCGAACAAACATAACAATTGATGACACTCATGAAGCAGAAATGGAGAATATTTATTTTGCCCAAGGAAGATGAAAACACGTTACAAGCTCCTGGGGAGGAATTCTTAATCTCACTCCATGCCTTATCAAGCTTCTCTACATGACAAACATTAAAGTTGATAGACTACATTAAGCATCGTAAACTTCATTGTATTAACAAGGGCAACACCCATAAATTTATTCATAGGATTATTGCAAACCAAATCCATTGCTTTGTCTGCCCTATAACAACTTTCCAAATTATGATATGTAGGGGTCACTGTGAAAATGCGAAACTTTAAATGGGTGACTACCACCTTAAAACACACATGTTTGCTATTGAAATGGGTGGTTGTAATGTAGTTATGGGGGAATAATAGCCAAGGACTTTGGGACCGGTCACTGTAGATTTAAAGGAACTATATATCATCTTTGCTATGAAATGGAAAAACATTATCTCAAATGGATTACTTCAATTTCTATAGAAATTATCACCGCCCATTGTATGGAGAAGTTATTGAATAAAGGCAGTGCAGGTATTATTGAACAATTCAATGCCATTCAAGTAGCGGACACGCCCACAGGACATTCACGCCAATTTCCAATTGGTTCTTCTCCAAGCATGAACAGGTTTTTGAAACACCCAAGGGTTTACAACCAACCTATGGGGAGCATGACCATGTTATCCCACTAATTCTAAGTAGTCAAACCCCCAATGTACGCCCTTATCAACACCTTTTTCCCTAAAAGAATGAAACATAAAATATTATTTAAAAGTTGTTGGAAGATGGTATCATTTGTCCCCAAACAAGCCCTTATTCCTCATCAATGGTTATGGTGTTGAAAAATTAAGGCATTTGGCTTGTGTCTCGATTTTAAGGCTCTTAATAAGTTAACTATCAAGGATAAATTTCCCATTCCAGTTCCTAATGATCTCTTGGATGAGCTTCATGGAGTCAAGTTATTCACTAAAATAGTCTATCCAATTACCACCAAATTAGGATGAAAGAAGACGACATCACTAAGACAACTTTTTGCACCCATAAGATTCATTATGAGTTATTAGGCATGCCATTTGGCCTTTGCAATGCTCCATTCATCTTTTAAAGCCTCATGAACAAGATTTTTCGCTCTTCCCTCCGCAATTTTGTGCCAGTTTTCTTTAACAATATCTTGATTTATAAAACAACATGAGAGCGCCACCTAGACCATGTTGCTCGTGCCTTGCAAGTACTTAAGTACCATCCGTTATTTGGGAATCCTTCCAAATGTGTTTTTGGGGTTACCGAGGTTGAACACTTAGGTTACATTGTGAGTCAAGATGGAGTGTGAGTGGACCCAAAGAAAGAGGTTTCTATGCAAGACTATCCATGCTCCAAGACCTTTAAGAGATTTTGTGAGTTCTTAAGACTAACTAGCTACTACAAAAAGTTTGTGAAAATTTATGGGAAAATTGCAACCCCATTATTCCCATTGCTAAAAAAACACCTTTGTTTGGAGCGATGAAGTTGTGTAGGCCTTCTCCACCTTAAAGGATGCCATGTGCACTACTTCAGTGTTAGAAATGCATGATTTCACTAAGACTTTTGTCTTAGAATGCAATTTCTTGGGAAGATGTCTTGGAGCAGTATCGATGTAAGGATGCCCTTTGGACTTCACCAATAAGCAATCATGTGATAAAAAATTTCGAAAATATACATATAAAAAAAGAGATGATGGCTATCCTTCTTGCAGTCACAACATGGTACCCTTATTTAGTAATTTGGTGCTACCAAATCAATACAAACCATCATAGTTTAAAATATTTTATTGAACAAAGGTTGCCATCGACAAAGCAACATAAGTGGGATACTAAAATGTTAGGGTATGATTATGAGATTCTATATAAGAAGGGTAAAGAAAGTGTGGTGGTTATAGTGTTGTCTAGGCAATTCAAAGAGGATGGATCACTATTTGATTTATCCTTATCAGTTTCAAGATTACTCAAGCAAGTGCATCAAAAATTAATGGCTAATGACACTATAGTGCAACTCATCTAATGACAACTTAAGGAAGATTTGAACCGAGCTCCTATAAGATATACATAGCAACATAATACATTGTTCTATAAAGAGTTTATTTTTCTGACACCAAATTCAATTTTAAAACAAAGAATCTAATTAAAGGGGTTACATTCATCACCCTTATGTCACTTGGTCTTTCATAAAACCTATGAAAGTATTAAGCATTCATTCTTTTGGGAAGGCATGAAAACAAACATCAAAACTTTTGTTGCAGTTTGTGAAACCTACCAAAGACACAAGAGAGAAACAACGAAGTTGCTATGGGCCTTGCAATTGTTTCCAATTCCAACCCATCTATGGATTTTATAGTGGGGATAACTAGAGATAGTAATAAATCAATCACCATGGAGGTCATCGATCATCTTTTGAAATATGCCCACTTTTGTGAATTATCACACTTTTACACCATCATTGGTTGCCCATACCTTCATTAGATTTTTGAAGTACATGGCATGCCCACTTCCATCGCCTCTAACGGAGACCCTACCTTCACAAGCAACTTTTGGTAGGAGTTATTTAAACTTCATGGTATTCAGTTGAAACTCAGCATAACCTATCACCAACAAACAAATGGCCAAACAAAAGCACAAAATAAATGTTTAGAAACTTATTTGAGATTTGTTGCTTAAGAGAAGTCGCTCCAATGCGCACAATGGCTTCCTCTTGCAGAATGGTGGCATTATACCACTTATCATAGAGCTACCATAATGACCCCATATATGAAGAAGTATATGGCAAAATATATTTATCCATGGTTTCTATTTACCAAGCACTTCTCAATTTCATGCAATGGATAACACACGTCACATCGAAGAAGCTATTCTTCGTGCACTTAAGGACAATTTGACTATGGCTCAAAATAGAATGAAACAACAAACAAATAAGTATCACTTAGACTGCTCATTCGCAAAAGGGGATCAGATGTTTCTCTAACTTCAACCTTATGAATAGACATAACTCAAAAATAACCTCTACTAGAAACTAACCTCAAAGTTCTATGGACCTTACAAGATCCTACAATGCATTGGACAAGGTGCCTACAAACTAGCTCTACCAGATCACTCCAAGATTGACCCCATGTTTCATTTATCTTGGCTCAAAAAGATGGTGGGATCCAATTGTAAAGTGCAAACCAATTTAACAAAACTTGATGAAAAAGGTTCCATTTAGTTCCAACCAGAAGCAATATTGGAAGTAAAGAACATCAATTGCATAGGGGTATGATAAAAAAGTTTTGATTCAGTGGAAGGATATGCAACCAAAAGATGCAACCACTTGGGAACTTGAAGGGAGATTATGCAGCAATTTCTTCACCTTCAACCTTGAAGACAACAAAACTCTTGAAGAGGGATGGCATGTCAAGATCCTACCCTAACTCCCTTACTTTAGGAGTTAGTCAAGTAATGTATATGACCATCTCCTTTAAATAAGGCCAAGTAGTTAGTAGTAAACACGTAATTAATGTAAACAAAGTTTCTCTATTAAGGCCCACTAAGTAGTTGATACTCATTAACTATGGAACCAAGTTAAATAGCTAGGGTGTTGGGGTATTGAAAACCTATTTAAAGAGTTAAGACGCTATGGATTGTTTTGTCAAGAATTGTTGTATTTGGAGCTCTACTACGTGAAAAGTCGCCAACCCCAAGAGGTGAGTGGATATTACTTTATGAATTAATTACCATAATACAATAATTGTTTATGCAACATCTCTCTTATCTAGTGTTTGGTTATTTTACACTATATTTTTAGTTTCTTGCATCATAATCTTTATATATCCCGTGTTGTTCTAATTTTTAGGGTTGAGTACACCACAACATAATTGTTCCAATTGCCTAATCAGTTGATCGGATTAACCGACAATTGCATCGATCAACTAGTCTGACTAGTCGAGTCTAGTTGACCCTTCATTTGACTATCGACTGTAAACTTTTGTCTCCAAAACATCCAAAGGTGCGATGAAATAACATGGACTAAAAAGGTGTAGCTCAAGCTTTATGGTTATTAATCTTGAATCTTTGTAAAAGATCCATCACAACTTTAAATTAGAAATAAAGACAACATCAATCATCTAAAAAACTTGAATGCCGAAAGAGAAATGCCATTAAAAAATTTGGATGAAAAATGGGCCTTGCAACCCTAATTCAAATCCCATGTCATCATGTATTAGCCAATCAAAATGCGTTAAAACTCAAAAGCAATGCATGCTTAAGGTAATTTTTTATTATATAATTTGGGGATAGGTGGAGGTTTTTAATAATATAATTTGTCTACCTGTTGGCCAAGCTAAGTCTTGGATGTTGATAATGAAATTAATATGGTAATCAATTTTAGGAAAAAAATGACCCATATATAATATATAATAGTAATAGTAATTAATACTATAACTAATTGAAAAGTTGGGTCCATTAACTTTTACTAATATCATAACTGATATATAATATATAATAAATACAAAATAGTCCATGCTAGCAGTTACTAGGTACCAATGTATTCCAGTGGATGGTTGTTCCTTTACATGGACACTAACAATTAGATGATGTTTATATGATCAGGGTACGAGATTCAAATGCTAGGTTGGACAAAAAGCAGACATTATTGATCAAGAGATTCTTCAATTCATGGTAAGTATAACTTGGTGCATTAAACAAACGAAAGATGCTAATGAATACCTAATTTGACAAAGATGGAGACAAGTTATGTATGACTGTTGGAATTAATAACTCCTATATGTTTTCTACATTAATGTGTGATGAATCGATGATTGATCTTAGAAGAAGGTTGTGATTTCTTATTGGATTGATAATTGTGAGTCAGAGATTACCTCTATGTGAATAATTTGCTTCTAAGTTTTTAGGAAGTTGTTAGGTCTAGTTGGACATGAGAAATTCTCTCCGACTAAATGTCTCCTAGTTTGGTGTGTAATTGAGATATTCTTTCAACAGATCGGTAGTGTGATAAGATAGTGTGTCTATCTTAAGGTAAATCTTAATGTATAAGTATGTAACATTGTTTAATGTTGAATGGAACACACAATATAAACTTTGGTGTAGGGAAACAATGCCTACTTTCCCGATCCTCTCCATGATGTCGCCAAAGTTGGTACAAAATAGACATCTCCACATATATAGTCATTTTAAAGGCACTATCCAATTTTAAAAAGAAAAAAAAAGATTATGTGGAGCTCATTTGGATGAATTGTGGAAGCTTTGGACCATCTAAACTTACCTATGTAAATATATTCTTAAGATGAAACTTATGAGTTAAGAAAGTTAAAGTGCTTCTAGTTTATGAGAGAATTTGCAATATGAACTTGTGAGGAATAATAGGGCTCAATTTTGCTAATGATTATTGTTGGTCATATATTCTTTGCCCATGACAAAAAGGTCCACGACCATGATCGTGGTGTGCACTAATAACTTTGAACTTCGAATGGAGGTAAAAATAAGAAAAAAACATATTTAAGACATTTTCTATCAAAATGTTGCATGGTTGTAATAATTCTATATGTACTATAAATTAATTGTATTTTAGGTGGTTTTGGAACATGTTTTTGAATAGGAGAATATAGGCCACACTTATCTATAGTGAGTTTATTTGAGTGTTTTTTGTACTAGGGGAATCGACCACTGTGGAGTGGCCTAGTACTGGCATGACATGAGGTCCAAGGTTCCAATCCCGCTACCACTATACACCTAGGTGCACCCACACAGCCCGTAAGCATAGGCACAAGTAAGCCAAGGTGATTTGAACTCGTGACCTCCATTTGCATGTCCTTGATATCAAGTGAATCATAGGTTAAACTACACCCATGGGGGCGAGTTTATTTTAATGTTATAACAACACCTCAATGCTGGATTTTTTTTAGCAAAGTTGTGGCACTTGATTTATGGGACCATTTGTAAAGTGGGGTTACAATAAGAGTGGAAATTGAAGAATTGAGAAATAAGAACACTAATAAAAGGATCCAATGTCTTGCTGCCTATTGGGGTTAATCTACCAAACCTACTAAGCAGTAAGACTAAAGGGATAAAATACCTACTAAGCAATAAGACTAAAGGGATAAATGAACATTGATATATATCACAAGAATTAGAATTTGAAAGTTAAAGAAATTTGTGTGAGATTAAAATTGCAAAGTTCATATCTCAAATGAAATAGCAATCTGACAAAACATTAAAAAGATTAATAAGGAAAAAAAAAAGTGGTCAGGGGTCAAAGATGATTCTTGATTACAAGGTAGTTGATTTACAACATCTTACATGTTTACATGTATCCAAGGTGGGATTGATCATCCCTATATACATAATGCTTCAATTTGTAGGAAAATTCTTCGAGCCTGTGACTTTTTTCACACTGAGCACTATGATTGAGCTGCTAGTCGTAATGAGTAGTCGTAATGAGTAGTCACAACAAGTGGATAGCCATTGTATATAGAAACTTCTCCTAGCGGAAGCGATTAGTATTGCAAAATCAGTTTAACAAAGAATAATGAAATATGTTATGCTTCTTAGGTGAAATGAATGTAACACATTCATATAACCAATTAAAATTAAGAAACAAAGAGACACCATACTTGGAAGAAAATACCACATGTCAATACTATATGTTGGAAGAAGGTACCACGTGTCAATAATATATGTTGGCTCAAATGTACATGTATTTCCATGACAAAAGAGTGAGCTAAAGTATGACAAGGATGGAATCAAAAGTGTGAGCTACAACGTTTGACAAGGATGGAATTGATCTAAGTAATAAATCACTACAAAATTACATGATAATACAATCTTGCATGATTATCCCTCACGATAGCTATGTTCTTTCATACTATAATATGTTTTACCGGTTTATACAAGTATAAGAATCTACTAACAATGATCTTTCTAAATAAAATGTTGTTATGTTATTTTATAATAATATGTTTACCTATTTATACAAGTAGATAATAAGAATCTATTAACCATGATCTTTCAAAATAAGATATTTAGCTATGTTCTTTCATAATAATATGTTTACCTATTTATACAAGTACAAGTAGGTAATAAGAATCTGCTAACAATGATCTTTTTCCATCTTTATGTTCTTTCCTATTTATACAAGTACAAGTAGGTAATAAGAATTTTCTAACAATGATCCCTCCACGGGGGCTTCACTTGTTGACCAATATCCTATCACGTTAGTTCATATTGTGGGTTTTAAAATTATCAAAAATCGAACCAATATATTGCAGGTATTGGGGGGATGAGGGATTTAAGGTAAGGGTGGGTAGGGTGGTTTATAAGGATTAAGGTATAAAAAGTGGTGGGGGAAGGTTTTAAATATTGGAAGGGGGTTTCAACAAAAAGAGTTTGGGTCAATATCTCTGGAAATTAAGGGTATTCTTTAATATCCCAAGATCGCACGTGCTATGTGAGAGGTTCACTAAGTGAAGTCCCCATTGATCCCTCTCCATCTTTATGTTCTTTCAAAATGATATGTTTACCTATTTATACAAGTAGATAATAAGGGTTTGCTAAGAATGATATTTCATAATAATATGTTTACCTATTTATACAAGTAGATAGTAAGAATCTGCTAGCAACGATATTGATATGGTTATGTAAATTTGATCATAAGAATAAGGAAGCATTCCTGGGATTCCTTATTAAAAAAAGACTAAAAAAAAATAATAAACTTTTAATTTTTTTTGAAAAATCATCAATAATTAATAATACTGATTTTTTAAAAAAAAACTATTAATTTTTTTAAAAATCATCAATAATTAATAATACTGAATTTAAATTTCATCTGATTGTTAGAGATATCAAGCACACCACCAAGTCAATTGTGAGATTTTGCTGATTTTAACACCAAAGAATCTGGAACTAATCTTGTGTAGTAAAGAATTAATTATACTGAATTGAACTTAAATCTCATCTGATTGTTAGAGATATAAGCACACCAGTGACACCACCAAGTCAACTGTGAGATTTTGTTGATTTTAACACCAAAGAATCTGGAACTAAGCTTGTGCAGTAAAGAATCTAAAACTAAGGTGGTGTACTGATATGCATGCAAATCTTTTGAAGATGCCACTTGGAGGATTCGTTGAGAAAAGGATTAGTGATATGTGACAATAGGACACGCTGCAATTATGAAAAACATGACAAATTACAAGAGTGTGTCATAGAAGGTACATGATGATACCTATTGCAGGTACTTGATCACACTAGAAAAGACAAAGGGTATATCTAAATTGAGTGTCTCATATAGCTTTGGAAATAAGATTTATGTGATTATTTATGGTCAAGGCATAAGAATCTAAGAATTACAATCCACATAAAGAGGGTAGTACCAAAGACTTACCAAAAGTGCCAAGTCAAATTTATTTGTGCATATGTTTGATTTGAAACTTTTCTAGGTAATATGATTTGTGCGAGTTCTTTCCAATACCAAAATATTTTTAAAAGGAGTAAAGTACATTAAATTTGACATATATAAATATCTTAAAATACCACATGTAATGAAAGTTTAAAACTTGTTTCATCTGAAGGAAATTATCTATGCCTTTGCATTTCAAAAGTTTTGATCAGTTGTTGCAGAATTTAAAGAATCATAACCTATACAAAATTACTATCGTGGGAGAGAGTAAAAATGGTAAGGTTTGGCAAATTGACCATGACTTCTTTTTGATAAATCCAAATTAACTGAAACCTATTGAAAAAGTCATATGTTTATATAAATCATATAACTATATATATTAAGGTATATGATCATTGAAATTTCACGTCAATGGGACAAAAATCACTTATCCAAATAGATCCAAATCAGAGAGCTATATTAAGTATAATCACTTATCCAAATAGATGCAAATCAGAGAGCTATATTAAGTATAAGATCAAACTTACAAAACAATTCAGATAGATAGGTCTAAAATAGTAAGTTAAATTTGTTTGATTGGTATAACCATGCAAAAAAAGTGGTTAAAGAAGAAACATAGTAAAATATATTAGCATAAAAGTTTGGGTCAAATTTGACAACCCTTAACGGAAAAATCGATTAATTAATCAATTATGGCAATAATAGATTTCAGTATATTATATTAGTGATGGCAAATATTATATCGTTGAACGTCTATCTTTTGTGGTGAAGCTCATGTTGGGTGGAATACTATTGATACAAACACAAGATTGCCTTGCACAAGAATCTGAAAAGTAAGATATGATACATGAAAACAAAAATTGAGGAAGAATGAATGAAATTGATGGATAACATCATAACTCAACTTCAAAAGGAGAAGACAGAAGATAAAAGGTGGTCACCAAAAAATTATTAAAGAAGTTGAAATTTATCTTGATTGATTTTAATTTTTTATTTTTGAAAATGTAAAAGCTAAATACAATTAGTATTATATTAAAAAGAAGTGCAGTAAGCACATAGATTGGAGCATGTTAAAAAACAAGATTATTTATAAAGTTATTGACAATAAAATAAAATCATGGTATAATAAAATCATGAAAGATGAAGAAATATTGACATCTTCATTACCAAGAATGAGGAACACAAGAAAGTGGTTAGAGACGTTAGATGTCTTTAATACTATTTTATTATGTTTGGATATGTCAACCATGGGTTAGGACGTAGGTCTATTATAAATAAGATGTATTTGGTTGATTGTTAATAATAAATTGAGACATGGAATATCAAAGTCAGGCTTTTTTCCTTCTGAAAAGAGAATTTAGACATGGAATATCTAATTTATGTCAATGGGTGCTATTGGTTAAGGGTTTAGGTCAAGCACCATTCCACCCATCTTTTCTGGGACAGGTGCTTTTATATATATATATAACATTTTGCTTTGTTGCTATGACTAATAATATCATATTTTCGATTTTTTTACCGAGGCCATATATATATATATGAAGCATTGTAAAATTTAGTCAAAGTTCAAAGAAACCTTGTACAAAATGTTGTACAACATCCAAAATAGGTCGATCCATATCCGTTTTTTTCTTGTTATACAAAGTGACCCTAAGCAAAATCGCTGGCACAATTTAGCACTCTCGCGCAATGAAAAGGATTTACAGACGGTAGAATGAAGGAAATTTATGTTTTATGCGAGCAGTACAAACAAATTTTGAATGACTCGTAGCTTGGATATTAAAAAAAAGGACATTTCCAAGTTGTAGACGGGAGTTTGAAAAAATTTCAGAAGTGATTCTAACAGACAACAAAAAGTGAGAATGGGAAACCGAAATATAATTCTTACCAGTGGAACAACTTTGTTCTCTACATTATAAAAAAACTCTCAGTTGATAAATGTGATTTATCTAACTAGGTTTTCTTGATAGGGAGCATTCCAAAGCTGTGTGATCATAGTCAAGTGTGCATGGCGACAGATTTATGTCCAAGAAGCGTGCATTTCATCATGTCATTGACCCAGTGCTGACACTCAAACCACATGGGACCAACTCCACATAGAGAGAAGTTCAGGATTTATCTCGCTCCAATATCGTCATCATATGTCAGCAAGATCTTGGTGGTCAAGGATGACCAGGCTAGGTACATAATCAACTTAATGATTCAAAGAACGCACAAGCGAACTTATTGTAAGATTCCAGGGATTTGTTAATGTTGACTGTTGGCAATTCTACCTGTCTCATTTCATGTGTTTGACCCTAAAAATATAAATATGCATCATTGCATTTGCATGATCGATCATTCTAATCCATTGTGAGATCAAGTTCTCATGATTTGATATGCATTGGTAATTTACATTGTTTCGATTCAAACCATTCTTTGTAGCTTATTTATTTGTATTGACAACAAATGAAAAGTGCACAATTATTTGATGTTTTGGAGTGTAATTGTTCCCATGTTTATGGTTTCACACTTAATCTTTAAATTCATCAACACTCTCCCTCAATATGATCCATAACAGTTTTGAAACATGCTTCACTATCCTCATAACATTTGATCACCTATGCACTTTGGTTGTTTAACACATAAAAGCATAGATCCATCTAAAAGGGGATCTACCAAGCACACAAAAATATCAAATTTTTCAAAAGGTGCAAACCCTTTTTTAGAGTGGAAATGTGTAATCTAATTTTTTATGGTTTTAGTTTATTTAAGATATGTCTTTTATTTTTTATAAAAGATCAAATCTTTTAAAGGTGCAGACCTTTTTTTAGAATGGAAATGTGTAATCTAATTTTTTATATGGTTTTAGTTTATCTAAGATATGTCTTTTATTTTTTATAAAAGACATGATGAATACTGAAAGAGTTACGCATTCCATTAGATGCAATAAGATGAATAAGATTCCATTGAAGTCGATGATCAACAATCACCCTTCCATTATTTGGTTGCACCGTGACTTGCTTAGTTTTATTGGCTTGAGGGACCAAGCTACACAATTTAACTACTTTTCCCAAAAATTGATGAGGGGCGACCAGCTAAGGTAGGCTTATCCTAACTCTAGACTCATTCAGTTGGACATTTTCAAGATGATTTTCTATTGTTGGTATATCTAGTTAATTGATTAATAATATGTTTATTCCCTAGGCTTTCAATTTGATATTCCAGTTATAATAGGAATTCTTGTGTGGAAAAACAATGTAATAGAAGGAATGAAGGCTTCTCTAAACTCAGACAAATTCAGCCATGGAATCAGAAATTGAAGAAGTTGTTTTCCAAAACAAACATCCAAACTTTTGTTGCAGTTTGTGAAACCTACCAAAGACACAAGAGAGAAACAACGAAGTTGCTATGGGCCTTGCAATTGTTTCCAATTCCAACCCATCTATGGATTTTATAGTCGGGATTCCTAGAGCTAGTAATAAATCAATCATCATGGAGGTCGTCGATCATCTTTCGAAATATGCCCACTTTTGTGAATTATCACACTTTTACACCATCATTGGTTGCCCATACCTTCATCAGATTTTTAAAGTACATGGCATGCCCACTTCCATTGTCTCTAACAGAGACCCTACCTTCACAAGCAACTTTTGGTAGGAGTTATTTAAACTTCATGTTATTCAGTTGAAACTCAGCATAACCTATCACCAACAAACAAATGGCCAAACAAAAGCACAAAATAAATGTTTAGAAACTATTTGAGATTTGTTGCTTAAGAGAAGTCGCTCCAACGCACGCAATGGCTTCCTCTTGCAGAATGGTGGCATTATACCACTTATCATGGAGCTACCATAATTACCCCATATAAGAAGAAGTATATGGCAAAAAATATTTCTCCATGGTTTCCTATTTACCAAGTACTTCTCAAGTTCATGCAATGGATAACACACGTCACATCAAAGAAGCTATTCTCCATGCACTTAAGGAGAATTTTACTATGGCTCAAAATAGAATGAAACAACAAACAAGTATCACTTAGAGTGCTCATTCGCAAAACGGGATCAAATGTTTCTCTAACTTCAATCTTATGAACAGACATAACTCAAAAATAACCTCTACTAGAAACTAACCTCGAAGTTCTATGGACCTTATAAGATCCTACAATGCATTAGACAAGGTGCCTACAAACTAGCTCTACCAGATCACTCCAAGATTGACCCCATGTTTCATTTATCTTAGCTCCAAAAGATGGTGGGATCCAATTGTAAAGTGCAAACCAATTTAACAAAACTTGATGAAAAAGGTTCCTTTTAGTTCCAACCGAAAGCAATATTGGATAGTAAAGAACATCAATTGCATAGGGATACGATAAAAAAGTTTTGATTCAGTGGAAAGATATGCAACCAAAAGATGCAACCACTTGGGAACTTGAAGGGAGATTATGTAGCAATTTCTTCACCTTCAACCTTGAAGACAACACAACTCTTGAAGAGGGAGGGCATGTCAAGATCCTACCCTAACTCCATTACTTTAGGAGTTAGTCAAGTAATGTATATGACCATCTCCTTTAAATAAGTAGTTAGTAGTAAACACTTAATTAATGTAAACAAAGTTTCTCTATTAAGCCCCACTAAGTAGTTGATACTCATTAAATGTGGGACCAAGTTAAATAGCTAGGGTTTTGGGGTATTGAAAACCTATTTAAAGATTTAAGATGCTATGGATTGTTTTGTCAAGAATTGTTGTATTTGGAGCTCTACTTATGTGACAAGTCCACCCCAAGAGGTGAGTGGATATTACTTTATGAATTAATTATCATAATACGAGAGTTGTTTATGCAACATCTCTATTATCTAGTGTTTGGTTATTTTACACTATAATTTTTGGTTTCTTGCATCATAATCTTTATATATCCCATGTTGTTCTAATTTTTAGGGTTGAGCACACCACAACATAATTGTTCCAATTGCCTAATCAGTTGATCGAATTAACCGACAATTGCATTGATCAACTAGTCTGACTAGTCGAGTCTAGTTGACACTTCAGTTGACTATCGACTGTAAAATTTGGTCTCCAAAAGATCCAAAGGTGCGATGAAATAACATGGACTAAAAAGGTGTAGCTCAAGCTTTCTGGTTATTAATCTTGAATCTTTGTAAGAGATCCATCACAACTTTAAATTAGAAATAAAGACACCATCAATCATCTATAAAACTTGAATGCCCAACAAGAAATGCCTTAAAAAAAATTGGATGAAAAATGGGCCTTGCAACCCTAATTCAAATTCCATGTCATCATGTATTAGCTAATCAAAATGCTTTAAAACTCAAAAGCAATGCATGCTTAAGGTAATTTTTTATTATATAATTTGGGGATAGGTGGAGGTTTTTAATAATATAATTTGTCTACCCGTTGGCCAAGCTAAGTCTTGGATGTTGATAATGAAATTAATATGGTAATCAATTTTAGGAAAAAAATGACCCATATATAATATATACTAAGTAATAGTAATTAATACTATAACTAATTAAAAAGTTGGGTCCAATAACTTTTACTAATATCATAACTAATATATAATATATAATAAATACAAAATAGTCGGTGCTAGCAGTTACTAGGTACCAATGTATTCTAGTGGATGGTTGTTCCTTTATATGGACACTAACAATTAGATGATGTTTATATGATCAAAGTACGAGATTCAAATGCTAGGTTGGACCAAAATAGACATTGTTGATCAAGAGATTCTTCAATTAAACAAACGAAAGATGCTAATGAATACCTAATTTGACAAAGATGGAGACAAGTTATGTATGAGTGTTGGAATTAATAACTCCTATATGTTTTCTACATTAATGTGTGTGAATTGATGATTGATTTTAGAAGAAGGTTGTGGTTTCTTATTGCATTGATAATTGTGAGTTAGAGATTACCTCTATGTGAATAATTTGCTTCTAAGTTTTTAGGAAGTTGTTAGGTCTAGTTGGACATGAAAAATTCTCTCCGACTAAATGGCTCCTAATTTGGTGTATAATTGAGATATTCTTTCAGCAAATTGGTAGTGTGATAAGATAGTCTGTCTATCTTAAGGCAAAGCTTGATGTATAAATATGTAACATTGTTTAATGTTGAATAGAACACACAATATAAACTTTGGTGTAGGGAAACAATGTCTACTTTCCCAATCCTCTCCATGATGTTGCCAAAGTTGGTACAAAATAGACATCTCCACATATATAGTCATTTTAAAGGCACTATCCAATTTTAGAAAGAAAAAAAAGATTATGTGGAGCTCATTTGGATGAATTGTGGAAGCTTTGGACCATCTAAACTTACCTATGTAAATATATTCTTAAGATGAAATTTATGAGTTAAGAAAGTTAAGTGCTTCTAGTTTATGAGAGAATTTGCAATATGAACTTGTGAGGAATAATAGGGCTCAATTTTGCTAATGATTATCGTTGGTCATATATTCTTTGCCCATGACAAAAAGATCCACGACCATGATCGTGGTGTGCACTCATAACTTTGAACTTTGAATGGAGGTAAAAATAAGAAAAAAGCAGATTTCAGACATTTTCTATCAAAATGTTGCATGGTTGTAATAATTCTATATGTACCATAAATTAATTGTATTTTAGGTGGTTTTGGAACATGTTTTTGAATAGGAGGATATAGGCCACACTTATCTATAGTGAGTTTATTTTAGTGTTTTTTTGTACTAGGAGAATCGACAATTGTGGAGTGGCCTAGTACTGGCATGAGACAAGGTCCAAGGATCCAATCCCGCTACCACTATACACCTAGGTGCACCCACACAACCCGTAAGCATAGGCACGAGTAAGCCAAGTGATTTGAACTCGTGACCCCCATTTACATGTCCTTGATATCAAGTGAATCACAGGTTAAACTACACCCATGGGGGCAAGTTTATTTTGATGTTATAACAAGACGTCAATGCTGGATTTTTTTTAGCAAAGTTGTGGCACTTGATTTGTGGGACCATTTGTAAAGTGGGGTTATAATAAGAGTAAAGTTTGAAGAATTGAGAAATAAGAACACTAATAAAAGGATCCAATGTCTTGCTGCCTATTGGGGTTAATCTACCAAACCTACTAAGCAATAAGACTAAAGGGATAAGATACCTACTAAGTAATAAGACTAAAGGGATAAATGAACATTGATATATATCACGAGAATTAGAATTTGAAAGTTAAAGAAATTTGTGTGAGATTAAAATTGTAAAGTTCATATCTCAAATGAAATAACAATCCGACAAAACATTAAAAAGATTAATAAGGAAAAAAAATTGGTCAAGGTCAAAGATGATTCTTGATTACAAGGTAGTTGATTTACAACATCTTACATGTTTACATGTATCCAAGGTGGGATTGGTCATCCCTATATACATAATGCTTTCACTTTGTAGGAAAATTCTTCGAGCCTATGACTTTTTTCACATTGAGCACTATGATTGAGCTCTAGTCATAATGAGTAGTCACAACAAGTGGATAGCCATTGTATATAGAAACTTCACCTAGCGGAAGCGATTAGTATTGCAAAATCAATTTAACAAAGAATAATGAAATATGTTATGCTTCTTAGGTGAAATGAATGTAACACATTCATATAACCAATTAAAATTAAGAAACAAAGAGACACCATACTTGGAAGAAGATACCACATGTCAATACTATATGTTAGCTCAAATGTACATATATTTCCATGACAAAAGAGCTACAAAGTATGACAAGGATAGAATCAAAAGAGTGAGCTACAACGTTTGAAGGATGGAATTGATCTAAGTAATAAACCACTACAAAATTACATGATAATACAATCTTGCATGATTATCCCTCACCATAGCTATGTTCTTTCATACTATAATACGTTTACCTATTTATACAAGTAAATCTACTAACAATGATCTTTCTAAATAAAATGCTTAGTTATGTTATTTTATAATAATATGTTTACCTAGTAGATAATAAGAATCTATTAACCATGATCTTTCAAAATAAGATATTTAGCTATGTTCTTTCATAATAATATGTTTACCTATTTATACAAATAGATAATAAGAAAACTACTAACAATGATCTTTCAAAATAAGATGTTTACCTATTTATACAAGTACAAGTAGGTAATAAGAATCTGGTAACAATGATCCCTCTCCATCTTTAAGTTCTTTCATAATGATATGTTTACCTATTTATACAAGTAGATAATAAGGGTTTCCTAAGAATGATATTTCATAATAATATGTTTCTACCTATTTATACAAGTAGATACAAATAGATAATAAGGGTTTGCTAAGAATGATATTTCATAATAATATGTTTACCTATTTATACAAGTAGATAGTAAGAATCTGCTAGCAATGATATCGATATGGTTATGTAGATTTGATCATAAGAATATGAAAGCATTCTTGGGATTCTTTAAAAAAAATAAAGACTATAAGAAAAAATAAACTTTTAATTTTTTTTTAAAATTCATCAATAATTAATAATACTGAATTTAAATTTCATCTGATTGTTAGAGATATCAAGCACACCACCAAGTCAATTGTGAGATTTTGTTGATTTTAACACCGAAGAATCTGGAACTAATCTTGTGCAGTAAAGAATTAAATATACTGAATTGAACTTGAATTGAACTTAAATCTCATCTGATTGTTAGAGATATAAGCACACCACCAAGTCAACTGTGAGATTTTGTTGATTTTAACACCAAAGAATCTGGAACTAAGCTTGTGCAGTAAAGAACCTAAAACTAAGGTGGTGTACTGATATGCATGCAAATCTTTTGAAGATGCCACTTGGAGGATTCGTTGAGAAAAGGATTAGTGATATGTGACAATAGGACACACTGCAATTATGAAAAACATGACAAATTACAAGAGTGTGTCATAGAAGGTACATGATGATACCTATTGCAGGTACTTGGTCACACTAGAAAAGACAAGGTGTATATATAAATTGAGTGTCGCATGCAGGTTTGGAAATAAGATTTATGTGATTATTTATGGTCAAGGCATAAGAATCCAAGAATTACAATCCACATAAAGACGGTAGTACCAAAGACTTACCAAAAGTGCCAAGTCAAAGTAATTTGTGCATATGTTTGATTTCAAACTTTTCTAGGTAATATGATTTGTGCGAATTCTTTCCAATACCAAAATATTTTTAAAAGGAGTAAAGTACATTAAATTTGACATATATAATAAATATCTTAAAATACCACATGTAATGAAAGTTTAAAACTTGTTTCATCCGAAGGAAATTATCTATGCCTTTGCATTTCAAAGGTTTTGATCAGTTGTTGCAGAATTTAAAGAATCATAACCTATACAAAATTACTATCGTGGGAGAGAGTAAAAATGGTAAGGTTTGACAAATTGACCATGACTTCTTTTTGATAAATCCAAATTAAGTCACATGTTTATATAAATCATATAACTATATATATTAAGGTATATGATCATTGAAATTTCACGTCAATGGGACAAAAATCACTTATCCAAATAGATCCAAATCAGAGAGCTATATTAAGTACAATCACATATCCAAATAGATGCAAATCAGAGAGCTATATTAAGTATAAGATTAAACTTACAAAACAATTCAGATAGATAGGTCTAAAATAGTAAGTTAAATTTGTTTGATTGGTATAACCATGCAAAAAAAGTGGTTAAAGAAGAAATATAGTAAAATATATTAGCATAAAAGTTTATGGGACAAATTTGACTACCCTTAACGGAAAAATCGATTAAGTAATCAGTTATGGCAATAATAGATTTAAGTAATATTAGTGAATGCAAATATTATATCGTTGAACGTCTATATTTTGTGGTGAAGCTCATGTTGGATGGAATACTATTGATACAAACACAAGATTGCCTTGCACAAGAATCTGAAAAGTAAGATATAATATGAAAACAAGAATTGAGGAAGAATGAATGAAATTGATGGATAACATCATAACTCAACTTCAAAAGGAGAAGACAGAAGATAAAAGGTGGTCACCAAAAAATTATTTAAAAAGTTGAAATTTATTTTGATTGATTTTATTTTTTATTTTTAGAATGTAAAAGCTAAATACAATTAGTATTATATTAAAAAGAAGTGCAGTAAGCACATAGATTAGAGCATGTTAAAAAGACAAGATTATTGATAAAGTTATTGACAATAAAATAAAATCATGAAAGATGAAGAAATATTGACATCTTCATTACCAAGAATGAGCAACACAAGAAAGTGGTTAGAGACGTTAGATGTCTTTAATACTATTTTATTATGTTTGGATAGGTCAACCATGGGTTAGGACGTAGGTCTATTATAAATAAGATGTATTTGGTTCATTGTTAATAATAAATTGAGACATGGAATATCAAGGTCAGGCTTTTTTCATAGAGGAAAAAGAATTTAGACATGAAATTTATGTCAATGGGTGCTATTGGTTACGGGTTTAGGTCAAGCATGCCACCCATCTTTTCTGGGACAGGTGCTTTTATATATATATATATAACATTTTGCTTTGTTGCTATGACTAATAATATCATATTTTCGATTTTTTGACCGAGGCCATATATATATATATGAAACATTGTAAAATTTAGTCAAAGTTCAAAGAAACCTTTAACAAAATGTTGTACAACATCCAAAATAGGTCGATCCATATCCATTTTTTTCTTGTTGTACATACTACAAAGTGACCCTAAGCAAAATCGCTGGCACAATTTAGTACTCTCGCGCAATGAAAAGGATTTACAGACGGTAGAATGAAGGAAATTTATGTTTTATGCGAGCAGTACAAACAAATTTTGAATGACTCGTATCTTGGATATAAAAAAAAGGACATTTCCAAGTTGTAGACGGGAGTTTGAAAAAATTTGAGAAGTGATTCTAACAGATAACAAAAAGTGAGAATGGGAAACCGAAATATAATTCTTACCAGTGGAACAACTTTGTTCTCTACATTATAAAAAACTCTCAGTTGATAAATGTGATTTATCTAACTAGGTTTTCTTGATAGGGAGCATTCCAAAACTGTGTGATCATAGTCAAGTGTGCATGGCGACAGATTTATGTCCAAGAAGCGTGCATTTCATCATGTCATTGACCCAGTGCTGACACTCAAACCACATGGGACCAACTCCACATAGAGAGAAGTTCAGGATTTATCTCGCTCCAATATCGTCATCATATGTCAGCAAGATCTTGGTGGTCAAGGATGACCAGGCTAGGTACATAATCAACTTAATGATTCAAAGAACGCACTAGCGAACTTATTGTAAGATTCCAGGGATTTGTTAATGATGATTGTTGGCAATTCTACCTGTCTCATTTCATGTGTTTGACCCTAAAAATATAAATATGCATCATTGCATTTGCATGATCGATCATTCTAATCCATTGTGAGATCAAGTTCTCATGATTTGATATGCATTGGTAATTTACATTGTTTCGATTCAAACCATTCTTTGTAGCTTATTTATTTGTATTGACAACAAATGAAAAGTGCACAATTATTTGATGTTTTGGAGTGTAATTGTTCCCATGTTTATGGTTTCACACTTAATCTTTAAATTCATCAACATTCTCCCTCAATATGATCCATAACAGTTTTGAAACATGCTTCACTATCCTCATAACATTTGATCACCTCTGCACTTTGGTTGTTTAACAAATACCAGCATGATCCATCTAAAAGGGGATCTACCAAGCACACAAAAAGATCAAATCTTTCAAAAGGTGCAAACCATTTTTTAGAGTGGAAATGTGTAATCTAATTTTTTATGGTTTTAGTTTATTTAAGATATGTCTTTTATTTTTTATAAAAGATCAAATCTTTTAAAGGTGCAGACCTTTTTTTATAATGGAAATGTGTAATCTAATTTTTTATATGGTTTTAGTTTATCTAAGAGATGTCTTTTATTTTTTATAAAAGACATGATGAATACTGAAACATGATGAATACTGAAAGAGTTACACATTCCTTCCCTACTAAAGTGTAGAATGCACCTCTTAGATGCAATAAGATTCCATTGAAGTCGATGATCAACAATCACCCTTCCATTATTTGGTTGCACCGTGACTTGCTTAGTTTTATTGGCTTGAGGGACCAAGCTACACAATTTAACTACTTTTCCCACAAATTGATGAGGGGCGACCAGCTAAGGTAGGCTTATCTAGACTCATTCAGTTGGCATTTTCAAGATGATTTTCGATTGTTGGTATATCTAGTTAATTGATTAATAATATGTTTATTCCCTAGGCTTTTGATTTGATATTCCAGTTATAATTGGAATTCTTGTGTGGAAAAACAATGTAATAGAAGGAATGAAGGCTT
Source organism: Pseudotsuga menziesii (assembly GCA_001517045.1). NCBI lineage: Eukaryota > Viridiplantae > Streptophyta > Pinopsida > Pinales > Pinaceae > Pseudotsuga > Pseudotsuga menziesii. The sequence continues at coordinate 768,547 of LPNX010233677.1, forward strand.
CTCTAAACTCAGACAAATTCAGCCATGGAATCAGAAATTGAAGAAGCTGCTTTTCAAAACAAACATCCAAACTTTTGTTGCAGTTTATGAAACCTACCAAAGACACAAGAGAGAAACAACGAAGTTGCTATGGGCCTTGCAATTGTTTCCAATTCCAACCCATCTATGGATTTTATAGTGGGGATTCCTAAAGCTAGTAATAAATCAATCATCATGGAGGTCGTCGATCATCTTTCGAAATATGCCCACTTTTGTGAATTATCACACTTTTACACCATCATTGCATGCCCACTTCCATTGTCTCTAACAGAGACCCTACCTTCACAAGCAACTTTTGGTAGGAGTTATTTAAACTTCATGGTATTCAGTTGAAACTCAGCATAGCCTATCACCAACAAACAAATGGCCAAACAAAAGCACAAAATAAATGTTTAGAAACTTATTTGAGATTTGTTGCTTAAGAGAAGTCGCTCCAACGCACGCAATGGCTTCCTCTTGCAGAATGGTGGCATTATACCACTTATCATGGAGCTACCATAATGACCCCATATAAGAAGAAGTATATGGCAAAAAATATTTATCCATGGTTTCCTATTTACCAAGTACTTCTCAAGTTCATGCAATGGATAACACACGTCAAATCAAAGAAGCTATTCTCCATGCACTTAAGGAGAATTTTACTATGGCTCAAAATAGAATGAAACAACAAACAAATAAGTATCACTTAGAGTGCTCATTTGCAAAACGGGATCAGATGTTTCTCTAACTTCAACCTTATGAATAGACATAACTCAAAAATAACCTCTACTAGAAACTAACCTCAAAGTTCTATGGACCTTATAAGATCCTACAATGCATTGGACAAGGTGCCTACAAACTAGCTCTACCAGATCACTCCAAGATTGACCCCATGTTTCATTTATCTTGGCTCAAAAAGATGGTGGGATCCAATTGTAAAGTGCAAACCAATTTAACAAAACTTGATGAAAAAGGTTCCTTTTAGTTCCAACCGAAAGCAATATTGGATAGTAAAGAACATCAATTGCATAGGGATACGATAAAAAAGTTTTGATTCAGTGGAAAAATATGCAACCAAAAGATGCAACCACTTGGGAACTTGAAGGGAGATTATGCAGCAATTTCTTCACCTTCAACCTTGAAGACAACACAACTCTTGAAGAGGGAGGGCATGTCAAGATCCTACCCTAACTCCATTACTTTAGGAGTTAGTCAAGTAATGTATATGACCATCTCCTTTAAATAAGTAGTTAGTAGTAAACACTTAATTAATGTAAACAAAGTTTCTCTATTAAGCCCCACTAAGTTGTTGATACTCATTAAATGTGGGACCAAGTTAAATAGCTAGGGTTTTGGGGTATTGAAAACCTATTTAAAGATTTAAGATGCTATGGATTGTTTTGTCAAGAATTGTTGTATTTGGAGCTCTACTCATGTGAAAAGTCAACCCCAAGAGGTGAGTGGATATTACTTTATGAATTAATTATCATAATACAAGAGTTGTTTATGCAACATCTCTCTTATCTAGTGTTTGGTTATTTTACACTATAATTTTTGGTTTCTTGCATCATAATCTTTATATATCCCATGTTGTTCTAATTTTTAGGGTTGAGTACACCACAACATAATTGTTCCAATTGCCTAATCAGTTGATCAAATTAACCGACAATTGCATCGATCAACTAGTCTGACTAGTCGAGTCTAGTTGACCCTTCAGTTGACTATCGACTGTAAAATTTGGTCTCCAAAAGATCCAAAGGTGCGATGAAATAACATGGACTAAAAAGGTGTAGCTCAAGCTTTATGGTTATTAATCTTGAATCTTTGTAAAAGATCCATCACAACTTTAAATTAGAAATAAAGACACCATCAATCATCTATAAAACTTGAATGCCCAACAAGAAATGCCATTAAAAAAATTGGATGAAAAATGGGCCTTGAAACCCTAATTCAAATTCCATGTCATCATGTATTGGCTAGTCAAAATGCTTTAAAACTCAAAAGCAATGCATGCTTAAGGTAATTTTTTATTATATAATTTGGGGATAGGTGGAGGTTTTTAATAATATAATTTGTCTACCCGTTGGCCAAGCTAAGTCTTGGATGTTGATAATGAAATTAATATGGTAATCAATTTTAGGAAAAAAAAATGACCCATATATAATATATACTAAGTAATAGTAATTAATACTATAACTAATTAAAAAGTTGGGTCCAATAACTTTTACTAATATCATAACTAATAACTAATATATAATAAATACAAAATAGTCGATGTTAGCAGTTACTAGGTACCAATGTATTCCAGTGGATGGTTGTTCCTTTATATGGACACTAACAATTAGATGATGTTTATATGATCAAAGTACGAGATTCAAATGCTAGGTTGGACCAAAAGTAGACATTGTTGATCAAGAGATTCTTCAATTCATGGTGAAGTATAACTTGGTGCATTAAACAAACGAAAGATGCTAATGAATACCTAATTTGACAAAGATGGAGACAAGTTATGTATGAGTGTTGGAATTAATAACTCCTATATGTTTTCTACATTAATGTGTGATGAATTGATGATTGATCTTAGAAGAAGGCCGTGGTTTCTTATTGCATTGATAATTGTGAGTTAGAGATTACCTCTATGTGAATAATTTGCTTCTAAGTTTTTAGGAAGTTGTTAGGTCTAGTTGGACATGAGAAATTCTCTCTGACTAAATGGCTCCTACTTTGGTGTGTAATTGAGATATTCTTTCAGCAAATTGGTAGTGTGATAAGATAGTGTGTCTATCTTAAGGCAAAGCTTGATGTATAAATATGTAACATTGTTTAATGTTGAATAGAACACACAATATAAACTTTGGTGTAGGGAAACAATGTCTACTTTCCCAATCCTCTCCATGATGTCGCCAAAGTTGGTACAAAATAGACATCTCCACATATATAGTCATTTTAAAGGCACTATCCAATTTTAGAAAGAAAAAAAAAGATTATGTGGAGCTCATTTGGATGAATTGTGGAAGATTTGGACCATCTAAACTTACTTATGTAAATATATTCTTAAGATGAAATTTATGAGTTAAGAAAGTTAAGTGCTTCTAGTTTATGAGAGAATTTGCAATATGAACTTGTGAGGAATAATAGGCTCAATTTTGCTAATGATTATCGTTGGTCATATATTCTTTGCCCATGACAAAAAGGTCCACGACCATGATCGTGGTGTGCACTCATAACTTTGAACTTTGAATGGAGGTAAAAATAAGAAAAAAGCAGATTTCAGACATTTTCTATCAAAATGTTGCATGGCTGTAATAATTATATATGTACCATAAATTAATTGTATTTTAGGTGGTTTTGGAACATGGTTTTGAATAGGAGGATATAGGCCACACTTATCTATAGTGAGTTTATTTTAGTGTTTTTTTGTACTAGGGGAATCGACAATTGTGGAGTGGCCTAGTACTAGCATGACACAAAGTCCAAGGATCCAATCCCGCTACCACTATACACCTAGGTGCACCCACACAACCCGTAAGCATAGGCACGAGTAAGCCAAGGTGATTTGAACTCGTGACCTCCATTTACATGTCCTTGATATCAAGTGAATCACAGGTTAAACTACACCCGTGGGGGCAAGTTTATTTTAATGTTATAACAACACGTCAATGCTGGATTTTTTTAGCAAAGTTGTGGCACTTGATTTGTGGGACCATTTGTAAAGTGAGGTTATAATAAGAGTAAAGTTTGAAGAATTGAGAAATAAGAACACTAATAAAAGGATCCAATGTCTTGCTGCCTATTGGGGTTAATCTACCAAACCTACTAAGCAATAAGACTAAAGGGACAAGATACCTACTAAGCAATAAGACTAAAGGGATAAATGAACATTGATATATATCACGAGAATTAGAATTTGAAAGTTAAAGAAATTTGTGTGAGATTAAAATTGTAAAGTTCATATCTCAAATGAAATAACAATCCGACAAAACATTAAAAAGATTAATAAGGAAAAAAAATTGGTCAAAGGTCAAAGATGATTCTTGATTACAAGGTAGTTGATTTACAACATCTTACATGTTTACATGTATCCAAGGTGGGATTGGTCATCCCTATACACATAATGCTTTCAATTTGTACGAAAATTCTTCGAGCCTATGACTTTTTTCACATTGAGCACTATGATTGAGCTCCTAGTCATAATGAGTAGTCACAACAAGTAGATAGCCATTGTATATAGAAACTTCACCTAGCGGAAGCGATTAGTATTGCAAAATCAGTTTAACAAAGAATAATGAAATATGTTATGCTTCTTAGGTGAAATGAATGCAACACATTCATATAACCAATTAAAATTAAGAAACAAAGAGACACCATACTTGGAAGAAGATACCACATGTCAATATTATATGTTGGCTCAAATGTACATATATTTCCATGACAAAAGAGCTACAAAGTATGACAAGGATGGAATCAAAAGAGTGAGCTACAACGTTTGAAGGATGGAATTGATCTAAGTAATAAATCACTACAAAATTACATGATAATACAATCTTGCATGATTATTCCTCACCATAGCTATGTTCTTTCATACTATAATATGTTTACCTAGTATAAGAATCTACTAACAATGATCTTTCTAAATAAAATGCTTAGTTATGTTATTTTATAATAATATGTTTACCTAGTAGATAATAAGAATCTATTAACCATGATCTTTCAAAATAAGATATTTAGCTATGTTCTTTCATAATAATATGTTTACCTATTTATACAAATAGATAATAAGAAACTACTAACAATGATCTTTCAAAATAAGATGTTTACCTATTTATACAAGTACAAGTAGGTAATAAGAATCTCGTAATAATGATCCCTCTCCATCTTTAAGTTCTTTCCTATTTATACACGTACAAGTAGGTAATAAGAATCTGCTAACAATGATCCCTCTCCATCTTTATGTTCTTTCATAATGATATGTTTACCTATTTATACAAGTAGATAATAAGGGTTGGCTAAGAATGATATTTCATAATAATATGTTTCTACCTATTTATACAAGTAGATAATAAGGGTTTGCTAAGAATGATATTTCATAATAATATGTTTACCTATTTATATAAGTAGATACTAAGAATCTGCTAGCAATGATATTGATATGGTTATGTAGATTTGATCATAAGAATAAGAAAGCATTCCTGACATTGTTTAAAAAAAAAAGACTATAAAAAAATAATAAACTTTTAATTTTTTTTGAAAATTCATCAATATTTAATAATACTAAATTTAAATTTCATCTGATTGTTAGAGATATCAAGCACACCACCAAGTCAATTGTGAGATTTTGTTGATTTTAACACCAAAGAATCTGGAACTAATCTTGTGCAGTAAAGAATTAATTATACTGAATTGAACTTAAATCTCATCTGATTGTTAGAGATATAAGCACACCACCAAGTCAACTGTGAGATTTTGTTGATTTTAACACCAAAGAAAAGATGGGTGGCATGGTGCTTGACCTAAACCCGTAACCAATAGCATCCATTGACATAAATCAGATATTTCATGTCTAAATTTTTGTTCAGAAGAAAAAAGAAGCCTAACCTTGATATTCCATGTCTCAATTTATTATTAACAATGAACCAAATACATCTTATTTATAATAGACCTACGTCCTAACCCATGGTTGACCTATCCAACCATGGTTGACCTATATATATCATTTTGCTTTGTTGCTATGACTAATAATATCATATTTTCGATTTTTTGACCGAGGCCATATATATATATGAAACATTGTAAAATTTAGTCAAAGTTCAAAGAAACCTTTAACAAAATGTTGTACAACATCCAAAATAGGTCGATCCATATCCGTTTTTTTCTTGTTGTACAAAGTGACCCTAAGCAAAATCGCTGGCACAATTTAGCACTCTCGCGCAATGAAAAGGATTTGCAGACGGTAGAATGAAGGAAATTTATGTTTTATGCGAGCAGTACAAACAAATTTTGAATGACTCGTAGCTTGGATATAAAAAAAAGGACATTTCCAAGTTGTAGACGGGAGTTTGAAAAAATTTGAGAAGTGATTCTAACAGATAAAAAAAAGTGAGAATGGGAAACCGAAATATAATTCTTACCAGTGGAACAACTTTGTTCTCTACATTATAAAAAACTCTCAGTTGATAAATGTGATTTATCTAACTAGGTTTTCTTGATAGGGAGCATTCCAAAACTGTGTGATCATAGTCAAGTGTGCATGGCGACAGATTTATGTCCAAGAAGCGTGCATTTCATCATGTCATTGACCCAGTGCTGACACTCAAACCACATGAGACCAACTCCACATCGAGAGAAGTTCAGGATTTATCTCGCTCCATATCGTCATCATATGTCAGCAAGATCTTGGTGGTCAAGGATGACCAGGCTAGGTCCATAATCAACTTAATGATTCAAAGAACGCACAAGCGAACTTATTGTAAGATTCCAGGGATTTGTTAATGTTGATTGTTGGCAATTCTACCTGTCTCATTTCATGTGTTTGACCATAAAAATATAAATATGCATCATTGCATTTGCATGATCGATAATTCTAATCCATTGTGAGATCAAGTTCTCATGATTTGATATGCATTGGCAATTTACATTGTTTCGATTCAAACCATTCTTTGTAGCTTATTTATTTGTATTGACAACAAATGAAAAGTGCACAATTATTTGATGTTTTGGAGTGTAATTGTTCCCATGTTTATGGTTTCACACTTAATCTTTAAATTCATCAACACTCTCCCTCAATATGATCCATAACAGTTTTGAAACATGCTTCACTATCCTCATAACATTTGATCACCTCTGCACTTTGGTTGTTTAACAAATACCAGAATAGATCCATTTAAAAGGGGATCTACGAAGCACACAAAAAGATCAAATCTTTCAAAAGGTGCAAACCCTTTTTTAGAGTGGAAATGTGTAATCTAATTGTTTATGGTTTTAGTTTATTTAAGATATGTCTTTTATTTTTTATAAAAGATCAAATCTTTTAAAGGTGTAAACCTTTTTTAAAATGGAAATGTGTAATCTAATTTTTTATATGGTTTTAGTTTATTTAAGATATGTCTTTTATTTTTTATAAAAAACATGATAAATACTGAAAGAGTTACACATTCCTTCCCTACTGAACTGTAAAATGCACCTCTTAGATGCAATAAGATTCCATTGAGATCGATGATCAACAATCACACTTCCATTATTTGCTTGCACCGTGACGTAATTAGTTTTATTGGCTCGAGGGACGAAGCTACACAATTTAACTACTTTCCCCACAAAATGATGAGGAGCGACCAGCTAAGGTAGGCTTATCCTAACTCTAGACTTATTCAATTGGACATTTTCAAGATGATTTTCGATTGTTTGTATATCTAGTTAATTGATAAATAATATGTTTATTCCCTAGGCTTTCAATTTGATATTCCAGTTATAATAGGAATTCTTGTGTGGAAAAACAATGTAATAGAAGGAATGAAGGCTCTCTAAACTCAGACAAATTCAGCCATGGAATCAGAAATTGAAGAAGCTCCTTTTCAAAACAAAATTGAGAAAGTTCAGATTCTTATTAACGGAACTAGAGTTAAAAATACAAACCAGGAATGTTACCGTTAGACAGATAAGCATTATGTCAAGTTATGACATAACCAAAATAAGGCCAATGGACGCTAAAAGATTGTAGCACCAACCAAAGATTGCAACTCAAGATAAGAGTTGGAACTGTGATGTGATGAAATGGATTAAAAAATGGAGGACTGAAGAAGATTTTCCATATGAACCATTATACTTTGCAGACTTGATAAAAACATAAGGTAATATAGAAGTTGTTAGCAGACTTGATAAAAAATAAGGTAATATAGAAGTTGTTAGCAGACTTGATAAAAAATAAGGTAATATAGAAGTTGTTAGCAGACTTGATAAAAAATAAGGTAATATAGAAGTTGTGGCAAGAGCTTGGTGAGAAAATGAGATTATATCATCGTAGAGATGAACTCCATCTCTATACACATAGAAGCATAAAAAGTAATTTAAAGTTCGTATATCAAATTTTTGTGCACTTAAAACATCTAGGAATAAGATGGATTTAAACAGTTTTATATATACATAATTTAATTTTAATTTTATATTGGAGTTTTTATTTTAGGTTACACATCTAGCTTCTCTAGAATCTTAGATGAAATGAGGGTGAGACAAATCCAATAGACACTTACATAAAACAACAATCCCTTAAAGAGAAAGTCTCTACACTTAAAAAATTACAATAGTTGAAACAGGAAGATGGAAAATTAAGTCTGATTGTCTAAGTCAACATCTATGTCTTTTTGGCAAAACAAAATGACTGTAAGCACCATTCAGATAGAGTACGTAAACATTGCAAACATGATTTAAGAATTATAATATCCTACAAGATCTCTAGAGAACATAAAGAAATAAATAATTATTAATATCCCATTCTCTTCTATTAAATTGGCCCAATTTGTTAAAATTGTGAAAACAATTAACCCAAGGTGAAAATTGGGTAGATCAAATAATGGTGGTAGATGTTCAACATACTATATAATAGTGTAGGCATGAGAGACATAGCCATTATGGGTAAGCCGTGTTACAAGTGATTGTAATCTTTATCTGTAAGCCATAAAAATATTGATATCTTGCCCCGTGGATGTTTTCTTGACTTTTTGTCAAGGTTTTACCAAGTAAATTTTGTGTCTTATGGATTGTCATTGTGTTGTCTTGTTTTCTCACTTCTTTGCTGCAAATTCTCTTTCTGAGCTCACCTTTTCACAACAAGTGCTATCAAAGTGGTGTTCCTTGGACTAGCTGCATGACCTTGATGATCTTCGACATGAAGTGATCTCATGGTAATTTTGGTTGGTGTGCGAGAGTGACCTCATTGTCATGTTCCCACCCCTCTACCAAGGAGAGAACGCGACTAGAATGCTATCAAATCTGGGAAATCTAAGCCCCATAACGTAATATAATAAACATTGAACTTAAAAGCATACACAGATGTATAAAACATTCACTATACAGTGGAAGCAATTACATTTCATTCAAGCATTCAACACATCCATATTAATTTGTAAACAAATACAGTTGTAGAGGTAAAATACACAAGAATACTTATCTTGAAAGAAGCTTGTCCCGCAACCAACTATGTCATTGCAATGTTCTACTCAACCATAGGCCAATGTGCTCGTCAATCTCTCAGCACCACTGCCACCCTCGAGTTGGGCATGATTTCCACAAGGAATAAGGGAACACTAGCAAGCTCACACATAGCTAAAGATATATCAAAATTCAGCCAAGCCAAAACTGCATTTGGGTTTATCAAGCTGCTAAGGAGGTGGAGAGCTTGAACTACTAAGCTAGTGAGCTCAACCACAGAGCTATGGACACATGCACAAGATCTAGCTTGGCTTCTAAAACATCTACACACCCAACACAAGGAAGCGTCCCCTTCTCTGCTACATAGTCCCTCATGCTATGCCTGCCATTCCAGTGCTATTCAAGGTGTGCAAAGAAGAAAACAAACCCCTCTAGATCTGTCTGTGAGGTTCCTTCCTACCATGCTTCCTACACTAAGATTATCAAGCTAGTTCAGACCCAATTCCACTCTAAACCAGTTCAGACCAAGGCAAAATATGCACACATAGCAAGATACAAAATTCTGGGTGGAGGAAAAACATTTTGCAACCAAAAACGGATTGGTAGAATGGGGAAAAACAACTCAGAATGATAAATTCGAATTCAGCAACGATTATGGGCATTACATGAGCCAAATCGACTGCTACAAACCCCAAAATCGTAATTCTTTGCTGGCCATTCACTCCACAACACCAAAGCGGATTTCTTGGGCATCCACAATGAGGAAAACGAGGAAAAATGAAGAAAACTGCTGCCCACGTGAAGGAAAAACACACAACAGAAAAACGTGAGGGAAAAAACTCTCCAAGATTCCCCTGCGTGAGGAAATGGAGGACGTGGGTGATCAACAGCATGGGCATGCATTTTTGGGTGTTAACTTGCCCCAAAAGTCAAAATCATGTTTCCCAAAAACTAATGGCTTCTCCAATTCGAATTTGGACCGCCATACTCTTCCCATCCCCATGCAATAACTACCTCAACCAATTTGTGGAAAAAATAAATGATTGGGTGAGTAAGACAAGAAAGGGGGTTGACAACTTGATGGGTTTTCCCCTTGACATTTGGTTTTTCCCCATTGGCTCAAGGTTTGAATATCCCCTCGCCTTATCCTTAGGAAATCAGGCCCCCATCTCTTTTAATGTTGCATTTGCATAGCTGGTTGTGTGTATTTTAATTAAATTGCATATTTACATGATTTCCAAAATTATAATGTGCATGGCTAGCACAAAATACCATCGGCGTCAATTTTCATCGCCAAAACATAAAATGCTAAATCGATGGTGGGGATTTTTCCTTTAGCTCCACACCACGATTAAATACAATATTACATCATATACATTTTTAATGCAAATGGGGTCAAAACCGGGGTGTTACACTCATAGGTCTCCTCTGGATATTGGGTTCCCTACATGCTTCTCTACCTAGAGCATCCCTTTTGGTTTCATTACGTAGGCATCTCTAATACCTACACATGGAGGATCCCTTTTGCCTGCACATGGAAGCTTGTGGGCTATGCATGGAGTGGAGGATCTCTTCCCTATTGACTCCACATGGATCCATTGCACAAATCATGTCTCTATCTATTGTGCATGGAGTCATTGCATAGATCATACATCTATCAGTTACATGTGGATCCATGGATCCTTTTTCCTACATGTTGAGGGATCCTTTCCCTTGAGTTATTGTGCATCGATCCCCAGCTAGGTTGTTGTGCATCAAACCTTAACTGTTGTGTGGAGGCTATGCATGGAGACGAATGAAGGAAAGCACCAGTGAGACAACACATTTGAGTAGCAACTACGACCTATACATAGTGGATTTGGCGTTGCAGGTAATGCCAATGGCGAGGCACAAAAGGGGACAAGCCCAAAGAAGGGTGCCAAAGGAGCTAAGGCTCAAGATGAGCTATTTGTTTAAATGAATATGAGTGAAGATCATTTTGTGGAAGAATGACAAAGGTTTCAAATTCAAAGTTTGAGGTGGAAAAATTCAATGAAAATTATAACTTCGACCAATGAAAGCTCAATATGCACAATTTGTTGGTGCAACAAGGATTGCACAAGGTGTTGGCGAGCAAGACAAATAAACCTACAAGTATGACTGACAAGGGTTGGGAAGATCTGGATACAAGAGCTCTCAGTACCATTCAGCTGTGTTTGGAAAACAATATTCTTTTCAATATTACTAGAGAGGAACAACAACAAGCTTATGGAGCAAAATGAAGAGCCTTTACATGACAAAAGGCACGATAATCTATTTAAAGAGGCAATTGTTTAGTTTACAATTGAAATAAGGCAACAAACTTGTTGATCATCTTAATGATTTCAATACTTTTATGTGTCAATCTACTAGTTTAGTATAGGTGAAAAAATAAAAAAAGAAGACGAGGCAATCATGTTATTGTATTCATTGTCTCAACCATAGAACCACTTAATCACTTCTATCAACCTTAGTACAACATACACTCTTGATTGTGATACAATTGTTGGAGTCTTATTGTTCGAGGTGAGAAGGAAAACCAAGTTAAAAACCTACACACCAAAAGCAATGGTGGCTAGGGGTCGGGCCACAAAAAGAGGGGAAATTCAAGAGGTACATCAAGATCTAAATCAAAAAGAAAAAGGAATAAGAAAAAATGTTGGTATTACAACGAATTGAGGGATATCAAGAAAGATTAATGAAAGAGGAAAGAATCCAAGGACGACTCCACAAAGGAAGCAAATGCAAGTGAAACAAGTTCAAGTATGGTTGATGAACTTTTATTTGTTTATAATATCTCACAATATCATCAAGAATGGTTATTAGATTACAAAGTTATTGATGACAATATTGTTATTATGAGAAAGAATGTTTCATGTAAAACTGTTGGGATTGGAAGCATTAGGATTAAAATGTTCAATGCTATTGTAAGGACATTAGCAAAGGAAAGACATGTACTAGAACTCAAAAATAATTTAATTTCCCTTGGAGTTTTGGCTCGCAAAAAAGGTGATGAATAGGCTTGAGCAAGGCATTAAGTAAATTGTTGTCAAGGTGAAGATCATAAAATTATGGTACAACAATTAACCTAAAGTGAAAATTGGGTAATTCACATAACAATGCTAGGTTATGTAATGATAGTAGTTATGTTGAACATACTATATAATAGTGTATCCATGAGAGGCATAGCAATTCTATGTAAGCCTTGGTACAAGTGATTGTAATCTATTTATCTTTGAGCAATAAGAATACCAATATCTTCCCCATGGATGTTTCCTTGATTTCGGTGCACTACCATCTCCCATGATTATGTCTCTAGTCTTTGGATATTTAAGTACCCGCATTGTAGTTCAATTATAATATGGGGTGGATTTATCTCAGATGTAAAGATCTCAAATGAACTTTTAGTTCATATAAAGATATACTACATCGTGGAGAAATGGCACAATCCAACATAACCCTCCATGAACATCATCATCGAACATGGAGAAATGGCGCAATCCAACATAACCCTCCATGAACATCATCATCAAACATTTCACAAAAACTTATCAATCCCAAATAGTCTTTTTTCATTGTTACATTATTACAATCTATTACATTCTATTGCAATCTAATAGCCTTTATTAAATGTATGATAAATTAATTAAATGAACATATTTATAATTAATATATGTTACTATTAAAAACAAATTAATACTTAAGAATAAATTACACTACTATTTAATTATTATATCTATGTAATAACAACTAATCAACAACTTCACTATGGTAACCAAAAGAATACACTATTTTAATTCATATATCTATCTTAAATAACTCTGGGTAAAATATAGATTTTTAATTAAATATTAATAAAATAATTTTCAGCTTTTCTCTAAAATTACATTACTTTTAATGTATCATTATTTTATAAATAATTATTATGTTAAAAAAAAAATTATAACATCAGTAATTAAACAACATATTCGAATCATATTATAATGTCATGGAATTATTCATAATGTATCATTAATGATTAATTAAAATACATCATAATTTAAAGGCATTAATGATTTATTCTTAATGTAATTATTAATTATTAATTAAAATATAACAGACATTTATAATTTATTCTTAATGTAATTAATGTGTTCTTAATGTAATTAATGTGGTTGAATAAGCAAATAGGCCTAAATTTAGAGACATATTGTTTATATTAATATTTTTCCTTATAATATCCTATCACATATTCAGACACATTAATAAAATTATATAGTTATTGTTAGTATAAAGATATACTAAAACCTTTTTGTTCATATAAAGATATACTAAATCCTTCAAGTATTCAAGTATCCCTAAAGTCACTGCATTCAGGTTGCAGAGTTATTATGCCCCCAAAGCATTTCATTTTACAAGATTTTGGAAAATTCAGCTGTACATTCATATTGTATAGCCTAATGTAAGGACATTCAGCATTTCATTTTACTGGATTTTGAAAAATTCAGCTGTACATGCATATAGTATATATATTATAATCAATCATGTCAATACTTATTACTACATAATTCTGAAATTATTCTTGGTGATTGTATTGATTTTTACTACTTCCTTGCAAAACTGTGCTTCCTATCTAGGATTTGTTACACATTGGGTTGTTCAGCAATTTGGTTGACTATTGTGTGCTGAGGTATTGCTCAGAAGACATCTAAAAATAAGTTTCTAATTGTTCAACTAGTTGCTATCTATCACAGGAGAAGACAAAGGCAAGTTTGCTGTTAACAGTCAAAGCCATGCCTCAAAAAGGTTTCACGAAAATGGCCGGGAGAATGGTGCGAAATAATCATGCTAAAAAAATGTAAATAGGAAAGAAATAAAGAGCATACCATAGAAAATGCTCCAATTTTCTATAGAAATAGCAATGGCGAGTTGGAGGGTATATTTCCCTGAAGTTACAGCATGGAACTTTAAAAATTGAACTTGAAATCTAGCTGAACTTCATGTGCTACTAGTATGGATAAGAAACGCATAAGAAACGTCTTAGCTTATAATCAAATAAATTGAAAAATTTTGAAGTTTATTAAAATGAAAAAAAATAGAAGCCAGGACTCTAAACGTTTTCACGGAAAAGGCCAGGAGAATGGTGCGAAATAATCATGCTAAAAAAGTAGAGCACACTGCTCGGATTTTCTATAGAAATAGCAATGACGACTTGGGAGTGTATATATCCTTGAGGCTGCAGCATGGAACTTCAAAAATTGAATTTAAAATCTTGTTGAACTTCATGTGCTACTAAGCATGATAAGAAACGTAACTTAGCCTATTAAGTATCTAAGGTTAATCAAATAAATTAAAAAAAGTTGAAGTTCATTAAAATGAAAAAAATCCACTATTTTATACACATCCAAAGGATAAATATGAGAACATTTAATACTAACGGATACATAGTACTAAAGCAGAAACTGGCCACTTTACAAATGCTGCACACACCCTATGTAACTAACAGTGGGTTATTGTCCTCCCAATGACCCTTTTAGACCTCTTGATATTGTTTCCTTTCTAGGTATAGCCTCGTCTTTCTCAGCAATCTCAACTGACATTCAATCCCAAGAACTTGCCAATGTGCCAATAAGACGTAAGAGGATTGACTTAATGAAGCCCTCGAAGGAAAAACATGGGTGATCAAAAACTTTAACCAGTAACCAAAGCCACGGTGAGAACATTGATGTTTAATAAACATGAAGTTACCTTAAACTCAAAGTCAAATTCCATGAGCAGTTATGTTTTAGAGTGATCAATGCATTTATTTTATTTATTAACTGGTAGGACAAATATAGGCACACGTTACATTACAGGATAGGGTTATATATTTCTGTAAAGCGTGGGAAAATAGGGCCAGGCTTCCCATTCTGCATTGCAAAATTCTCACATAACTCCGTCCTCAACATTTATAGAGAACTGACAACTAAATATATTTATACAGAAATAAAGGAGATATGGAACTAGGTTGGATTACAGGAATGGGATTCTGTAGGTTCCTGTTATTTCCTAGGTATAAACATCTTGAAGCTGGTATAATATATACCTTTGCTTGAAAATTTTCTAAAGAAATATTTACTATAATTTATATGTTCAGTAATGCACTAAGGAGGAGTCAAGTGGTTACCAGGATCCAAAGAAAGGTCAAATCATTAATCGTGTACCAAAACCAAGCCTCACAGCAATCTTGACTGACATCGTTTCACAATGTACCTCTAACAATGGAACAATCTCAAGTATGGCTAAACAAATTTGTTATTTGGTTAGTTTTGAGTAATAGGATCAGACGTTTACATTATCAAATCTCCACTGTAACAAGATGGTTATCTTGCTGGTAAAGCATGTTGCCCATCAAGTTTTGAAATCCGAATCTACAAAATAGTTTAGTAGATTTTAGTTTTGTTTGAGAGAATAAAATGTTTGCATTTCATGTTAACTCTCAAAACTACAAAATAGTTTAGTAGATTTTAGTTTTGTTTGAGAGAATAAAATGTATGCATTTCACGTTAACTTTGCTAGGAAAAAGTTTAGATATTGCTTATTTTGTCTTAGACACAAACAAAGTTTGGCATGGGACTAAAAAAATGATATGTAAGCATGGCTCAAAATCAGTAAACGCATAAAGAAAGGTAAGATCCATAAGTTTAAAATGAAATACTTTGATCTAGTAGTATATCTAAAATTCTCCACAGATCCATAAATTAAACCTAAAATTCTCCATAACTCTAGACTTTTCCATCAACAGATATGAATTTACAAGCATCAGATGCATGTCTTAACTGAAGAAGTGTGCATGAAAAGAGACTGAATTAAACTATGCTATGTTTGGACTTCAAGATAAGATGTTTGTACAGCAAAACATAATCAGGAAACCATATTATCTTAGCCCTTTAAACTTTAATGAAACCCACATGAAACACAAAATTTACTCAAAGATCAAAAAGATCATGATAGACTGAAAATACCTGGCAATAGGCAAGTTGCCCTAATGAGGAGACTTCTGCATGGATCCCTGTATGCCAACTATGCGCATATCAATGTCCAGATAAGCTACACAGATGGCATACAGGGAGCCAGGCAGTTTGACTTCATCTCAAAAGGGCTTGAACCAAAACTTCATCGATCCAAGCTTAACTTCTCAACTTTGGATCCTTGTGCCTACTTCCTGCAAACAAAACAATGTAATAAATTAATTGCTAGCCTTCGAAATTATTTGTTTAGAGAACTTACAATCAGATATTTAAACTGATGCAACTATCAGTTACTACACAATATATAGCATACAAAATAGAACCAGGACTGTCAAAGTAATAATAGATAAAAGATTTACCATAAAAGATTTACCAGTTTCAAAATGCTTAGAGAACAATATTTATTTGGATGTAGCTAATTTTCACGCCACCAACCCTTGGTTTACCACACTATTTGTTTTGGAAGTAGCTTATTTTCATCCCACCAACCCATTGCACAATACGACCTTTCAGTACCAACCGTTCTAGCTAAATCCCATGTGGCTAATTCCTTTTCAAAATCTGTTTCTAGGCTTACACTTAATGCATGACAGGTAGCTGCAATACTTGACTTCAGGCTTACACTTGATGCATGGCAGAGAGGTGCTACAAACACAGTTGCAGATACTTTGTAACTTTTCTATTGAGTATTTCATTCCACATTAATATACTATTTCGTTCATCACTAATATCAGTACTACTGCTAAGATTCATTCATGGCCAAATCTGTGACACATCATATGAACATATTTATCTGGGACTACAAAATCTGCAAAAAAATTATCTATAAATGCCAGCGTTTTATTCTTCTTCTAAATAGAGTAGAGCCCACACAGGAATGGGCTGGGCTGGAATAAGTTGGGGTAAACTCCCACCTGTCTACTTCTAGATCACCATAGCCCAATGGAAGGCCACGAACACTAGAATGAGGAATCATAAACAGCTGCTTGCTTCCCAAGCCAAAAAGTGACCAGGACCGGAGATTCTGAATGAATGTGTGTTGTCACAAGAAGAAGCATTCTCATTGTTGATGTTGGAGAAGGAAAAGACAGGCACTCAATATTCAATGAATATAATAGTAGGGGTGTGTATGGTACTGATCCAGATTGTTCAGCAGAAGTTCTTGTCAAGGAAACAGTAACGACAATGGAGGCACAGGCTTTATGAAGAGAACAACAGAAGTCAGAAGAAAGTACACAATAGACAAATGATAATGCACCAGCCACAGGACCAGACTCCAGACTGCAACCAAGATACTGATAAATACATGAACCTTCACCTCAAAGCACAAAGAGAGGAAGATAAAACAACAGTAGAGCGTGCATTTATGAAAATGTATGCCTCTGCCAAGCCCGGGGGTTGTAAGATGTCAGACCTGTAGTTTTCTCATGTATAATAAAAAAATTTAAAAGCCTTCACAGTAGCTGTCAAAAGGCAAAATAGGCGGACTTACAAATCGCCACCATAACTTCATAAAATGGGCAACCCATCTGCAAAATCATATTGCCAAATCTTTTATAAAAAAGGCACAGCTCTAATTAGGCATCTCTAATGCAGAGAATCCATACCTTCTAAAAATATGAAAACTGTACAGATCACCCAATGCAGTTAATTAGGCTAACTCAGTAACCTCAAAGGAAGTTGCCTGCAAGGCTGCAATCATCCGGCGTTATTGAAGGGGATTGATCACGAATCAGACGATGAGATAATTTTTTACGAAGTTTGGCGGTTTTATAATGGAAACAGGAGTCTACAGATTGATCCATTGAATAGAAAGTTTGATAAGGAATGACATGAGAAAAAGCTGGACATTCCTTTTCGGAAAATGGGCATTTCTCAACAGCATCGGTATATGTGCCAATTCAACAATTCCATTCATTATTTTTCATTATTCAAACTTCCGAATCCCGATTGAATGTGCCCAATGCAACAATTCCACTCATTATCTTTGAATATTCAAACTCCAGAATGATTGTACCCAACATTCATTACATGGGTACGTACCTTAAAAGTTAAGGGTAATTAAGACTCTTGGGTACTTCAGCTGTCCAGTCACTCGCTTAAACATTTGAAGTTTGAACCACTGAAATATTTTTTGCCGAAATGGAAATGGGTACCCAAGAAATCACATGCCCCACACAGGGGCGCCTCACGCCTCCTGAGTCCCGAGTCCCGAGTCCCATCCATGTGATTGTGATTTCACGTGCCCATGGAGATCCGAGATCTCAAACCATTCCTGTAGCCTGTAGGTATCATTCAACCATTCCCATCAGAGTCTAAGACCCCATAATTCACCATTGTTAGATGAGAAAATGTCTGTCTGCGTGTCTCACGGCGCCGAATTTCGACAGAGACAACCTCCACAGCCAACTTTTTCATGTGACCGCCACCTCCAAACGAACACTGACCGAACAAACATGTGCCTATTGCTAATCTTTCTAGATTGCGAGCCTTCCCTACAACCAATCATTTAATTTATTGATTTTCTTATATCAAATTGGAAAAAGTGTTTTTTTTTCACGCAGCAATTGCAAAATGCTTAGAGATGCTATTGTGTCGGTTGATGTGATAGCATATATTTTTTAGTATTTAATAATAATTTAACATGATGTTGAATAAATTATACTAATAAATAGTTGAAACTTTTGACCAGCATTATTAAATTATAGTAATATAAAATTTTGCAAACTATTTTAAAATGGGATAATATGGTGTTACAAACTATCTTGTAAATATTATTATAGTAATATGTAAAATGGGATAATATGGTGTTACAAAAAATCTTATAAATATTATTACAATAATATGTGATTTTTTTTTCACACGAAAAAACGATAGCTTTATATTTATAAAATTGTGTTTTAGAATACAACACTCCTTATAACATAGTAGCTATACTATCATCATAATTTATATCAAATCAGTGTTTCAAATGACTTACAAAAAGGTGTCAAAAGAGATATCTATACAACCAACCAGTAAAAAACCATCAATCACATATTTATGAACAACATATTCATGAATATACATTTTCACTATAAACAAAGTAGTGTAATTCCAACATAATAGAGTGGTTCAAATGACTTACAAAAAAGGTGTCAAAACGGACATCTTTACAACCAACCAGTAAAAAACTATCAGTCACATATTCATGAACATACATTTTCACTATAAACAAAGTAGTGTAATTCCAACATAATAGAGTGGTTCAGTAGAGATACAGAGTGCTAGAGTATCCGTCACATATTCATCAACATACATTTTCACTATAAACAAAGTAGTGTAATTTCAACATAATAGAGTGGTTCAGTAGAGATACAGAGTGCTAGAGTCCACCAGGGAGTCCTTTATGTATTCCTCCCAAACAATATTACCTTCACCCAGGCTTATAGCTCCCGAGAGATCATCAGCCTGGGAGTTAAACTCTCTGTAAATGTGATGGAACATGAGGAAATTGAAATGGTCAAAGAGGTCGTTCACACACCTCAACCAGTGGGCAAGTTCCACCAAGTGAATGTTATGGATCCCTAATGCCCAGTCTACGATAGCCCTGGAGTCTCCCATAACTAGCATATCACAGATATATATTTTGTTGGCAAAATGTAAAATTCCCCATAGGGCCAAAAGCTCAGATCTAGTGTTAGTGTCGTAGCCAGCATCCATCCGAAGCCAAAAAGCGTGATTCAAAGCCAACCTTACTACCATACCAGCCCCACACTGCCATCCTTCCCGGCATAATAAAAAAAACCTACCACGACATCTTTTGTGATCAAAGGGAAACTAATATTCATATGTATAGTCTTTTTAGCAAAAATATCAGGTGACACCAAATACAAGCAAACCTTATTCATTCATGGCCCACCATACCTCCCATATCAATATCAGAGGGACTTCAAGTGGTAAATGTAACTTCAAAACCCAAGTCTTCAAGTTGTTTATAATGTCGTGGTTGTCCCACTGCCACAAACAGTTCAGACCGCTGCAATAAGTTTGTCTAATCTGCTGAAAAAACACACAAGTCCTAAATATATGCTACACCGTCTCCAATCCTGAGTGACAGAGGACACATCCTCAGGGCCATTGATGCCACGGCACTACAAAGAGTACCAGATAAGAATTTTTTGGTTGAGACATAACCAACCGAAAAATTTGATCTTGCATGGTATCCTCAATTTCCATAGAGATGTGTGCTACCATAGACCATAAGGAATCCAACGGTGTTTTAATAGCACGAGATAGGCTAAATTAGTTGTCACAACACTAGAATGCTTATTGGCCGCCCATACTAAC
This sequence comes from Pseudotsuga menziesii, assembly GCA_001517045.1. NCBI lineage: Eukaryota > Viridiplantae > Streptophyta > Pinopsida > Pinales > Pinaceae > Pseudotsuga > Pseudotsuga menziesii. The sequence goes on from LPNX010233677.1 coordinate 789,042, forward strand.
TTATCACTATCCAAAGATAAATCAATACGTGCACCATATAAAATGTTGATATAAATACCCCATTTGGTAACCAGCTCACTAGAAAGACCAAGATGTGATGTTGTAAATTACACAATAACATATTACAAGTTTTTTTGGTTTTAACAAAAACGGATATTTTTTTTTTTGGTGAAGATTTTACATGACAAGAAAGAATGTCAACATAGCCTTTTACATCAGACAAAAAGACTGCGAAAAACCCTTCAAAGAGAACTTAAGGTATTGGATGAAATGAACTGTCTTCTCCATTAAGACTTAAAGAACCTTGAGCCAGGAGACATGCTGCATTTGCCAAAGAATATGTTGTTCCATTTAAGGCTCTCAAAATGTGAAAGAATTCAACCTTATCAAAGTCTTTCAGAATGATTCGGAATCTCTTCAATGTTACGTTCAAAGCTGGAATATTAAAAAGCCCATCTGAAATTAACAATTTGATCAATATTTCGGAATCCCCATAAACATGAAGAGATTTTAAACTAGCCTCCTTTGCCAACTGACAGGCCTTAAGTAGGTTGTAATTCTCGGCTTGATTATTCAACTTTTTACCAAGTCCCCAACTGAATCTAGTTACGGTCAGCCGGTCAGGTGAGAATAACAACCCCCCAGCTCCAGATAACCCGAGATTGCCCTTGGAAGCGCCGTAAAAAAACTAGCAATTGGAGAAATATTCCACTACTTTAAAAATTCACTCTTAGTACATCTCATTCGCTAGGCTAAAGAATGAACAAGTTTAACAATCTTCATTTTCTAATTGATAACCAAACTAATTCCAAGCCAAACGCATAGTTCAACAAGTAAATCGACCAAGGAAGAAAAATTAAATACTAATTCAGCGATAATCGACTTGACTTTGGCAGCAATCGTGACATAATTCGCCCTCTGAGCATTAAAGGTCTAGTCATTACGTGCAAGCCACATAGACCACCAAATTATTTTCGGTATAGCCATCATAATCTTTTTCAATTCCTTAGAGAAAGTCGAATTACCAGAACAATCATGCCTGCCAGAAATGCTATCATGCCAATTAGAGAAGAAAGGAAAAATAGATCAATAGGATAAATCTGCAACATAAAAACCTTGAAGAGCAATTTCCCAAACTTGATGAGCAAAATCGCAGTTAATAAAAATATGATCAGATGTTTCCTCTGCATTATTACAGAAACAACAAATAAACGAACCATGGAAGCCACGCCTTTGCAAATTCTCACCAGTCAGAACTCGATTATGAAGAAGAAGCCAAGTAAAAAAATTAACTTTTGGGAGGCAAGGAGAGGACCACACATTTTTCCAAATAGCAGAGCGAGAACTTGAGGAAGCTTGAAGAACGGAGAAACCTGAACCAACTGAGTATTTTCCTGTACATCCCCACCCCCAAACATCTTTGAAATAGGGATTAACCGGAGCAATACCAGATAGTTGAAGAATCAACAAATTCAATCGAGAAGTAAGATGAACCGAAATCTCAAGAAAGACCCACCCAACCCAATTCCCATCACTGTCCTAGGTACAAATGTCTGCCAGTGTGAGAAATCCTTTATTAGTTAACCAAAACTTAATATCTATCACAAAATAATTAGAAGAAAGAGGTTGATTTTCTAAAATCTTATCCTCCCAGAGAAAAGTCTTTTTCCCACTACCTGGAATTCTATATAGCCAAGACTGAATATTATCAAATTCTTTTCGACAAAGATTCCACACTGTTGTTCCTGTAGGAGTATTAGCTATCTTAATATTTATCAACAATCCTCCTTTTAGATATTTCTTCCAGAAGATCATGCTAACTGGATGGTGTTTTTCTGAAAATAATTGCCATACTAATTTTCCTCCCAAAGCCAAATTAGCTAGCTCAGGATCTCGAATTTGAAGACCACCCTCCAAGATGGGTCTCTTGAGGGTTTCCCAATTGACTAAATGCATTTTCTTATGATTTCCTTTGCCACCTTCCCAAAGAAAATCACGAAGGAGTTTAGAAATTTGAGTAGAAATGGATTTGGGAACAAGAAGCAAAGAAAGCTGGAAAATAGGGAGAGATGAAAGCACAGACTTTATCAAAATAAGTTTTCCATCCTTTGTTAACCAATACCCACCCCAGGAAACTAATTTAGATTTGATTTTGTCGTTCACATCCAACCACAAGGAAGGAGGACTGGGTCCCAAAGTTAAGGGAAGCCCCAAGTACTTAATTTTATCCCATTTTTTGAAACCAGGAAAACCCAAATATTGAGCTATTCTAATAAGAGACTGGCGATCTATATTCCATCCATAAACAACACTCTTGTTGTGATTGATCAATGCACCAGAAATTTTATAGTAATTTTCCAAAATTACATTGAAACTCTGAGCAATGATAAGAGATGCCCCTCCGAGAAGAAGGGAGTCATCTACGAAAAAGGGCATGGTTAATGGGAGCCACCCCTCTTGTAATCTTTATTCCAGGAAGAGCTCCAGAAACCATTTCAGAAGAAAGCTTTCTACTTAGCACTTCTGCCATCAAAATATACAAAAAGGGAGACAAAGGACATCCTTGCCACAACCCTCTCGTAGCTTGAAAAAAATATGTCGGCCTTCCATTTACAAGCGGCGAGATCCAAGGCTTATCAGTGCAGGCTTTAATCAAAGCAATGAACTTTGCACTAAAACCAAAAGAGCTTAAGACTTGATAAAGGAATGAGAGATTAACTCGATCAAAAGCATTTTTCATGTCTAACTTTATCAGCATGCCTTTTTCCTTTCTTTGAAAACTGGAATGAAGAGCCTCCTAAACTTGAATCACATTATCTATTAAGTGTATTCCTTTGATGAACCCTCCTTGAAAAGGAGAAATTAACACTCCTAACAGATATTTCAATCTATTGGCTAATAATTTGGTTAGAATTTTATAAGAGGAATTGCAGAGAGAAATTGGTCGAAATCTATCAAAAGCAACGGGATTGGCTTCCTTTGGAATGAAGGCCAAAAAGGTAGAGTTGGTATTTCCTTCGAATCTGGATTTTTTGAGAAAAGATGAAATCATCCAAAGAAGGTCGAATTTGATAATATTCCAGCATAATCTATAGAAATGGATAGAAAAATCGTCCAACCCCGGGGCCTTATCAAGTTCCATAGACCAAATGACATCAACCACTTCGTTCTCAAAAAATATTTTCACAAGGCCAACATTATCTTCTTGATTGACTAATAAGGGAATATTAGAGAGAAAATCAGAGTTCAAATCAACTTCAAATTTGTTGTCTTCTTGATACAAAGTCTGAAAGTGCTCATTAGCAGCAGTAAGCAATTGCGATTGACCTTTGATAATCTCTCCAGAAGTAGAGCAAATCTCTAAAATATGGTTATGGGAAAGCCTGGACCTGTATTGATGATGAAAAAAAGTCGAGTTCTTATCCCCAGCTAACAACCAAAGACTATGAGATTTTAGCCGCAAATGTGCTTCCTCTTGGCGAAAAGAAAGAGAAGCTGAAAGTTGAGCATCATGTTCAACAGCCAATTTAGGATGAGAAATATTTCGATTTTCCATATTATTATGAATATTAGCTAGCGCTTGGACAGATTCTTCCCCGTTTCTCGAAGGATTTTTTATAGGAATTTTAATCCATCTTTTCAGCGCAACCTGTGTGAGCTTCAATTTTTGTTCCCAAACAAAACTGGGTGAACCAACAATAAATTGAGACCAAACTTGAGAGATTAAATCCCCAAAACCGTCCCTTTCAACCCAAAGGGGATTGAAACGAAAAGGTAATGGGCCCAGATTAACTTGTCTTTCCAATAAAAGAGCTATAGGATGGTGATTAGAAGTGAGCTTATGCATAATTAATGAAAATAAAATGCCAAATTCCAACAACGAACTTTGAACAAGAAAACGATCTAATCTGGCAGAAATTCGAGCCATACCCAACCTGTTATTAGTCCATGTATAATTACCCTTCTTGGGTTTTATATCTAGCAGATCGTGGGCATGGATCAAGGAGTCTACCATCGCCTAAAATTGATCTTTACCAATATTTCCACCTCGTTTCTCCTTAGAATCCAAAATGATATTAAGATCACCAAGCACTACAATATTTCTGAGATCATGATTTTCCAAGAAGAATGACAGAGTTTGCCAACAGATGTTTTTTTCAATATAATTGACCGGCACATAAAGGTTAAAAAGAACGATGGTAGTCTTGCTCAGCAAATGCTGTAGTTCAGAGACAATCCAATGTTGCGTGGAATGAGAGGATTGAAGAAGGAAATTGTCCTCTAACCATAGAGTGGCAAGACCACCAGAAGTGCCCCGAGCACTTACGGCAATCCCGACCTGTTTATTCCATTTTGTCCTACTGATTGATAAAAGAGCTTCATCTTCTATCTTTGTTTCTTGGAGCAGGAGAATGTACGCAGGATTCATTTTGAGTAAGTCTTTCACTGCCTCAACCGTGATAGGATTCCCCAAACCCCTGCAATTCCAAGAATTTATCTGCATTATTTACCCAAAGGACAGGGAGTAGCTCCTCCCTTTTGAGGCCTATTATGCTTGCTTCAGCCAAAAGACAATTCGATAGTAGGTTGACTACCCTGCATCTTGAGCCTCTCAGCTTCTTCCTCTCTAACTTCTTTTCTAGATTTCCTTCCAAAATTTTTTACAAATTGTCCATCATCTTTCGAGGAGCCAGAGGAGTCCACTTTCTTCTTGAGAACTTCAGCATAAGAGGGAGATCTTATGGGAGATAGGTCTTGTGAACAAACCTCTTCACTGAGTTTTACTAGATCAGAGTCAAATTCTCGTTCATCAATATTAGCTTTTACTGAATCAGGCTCAATATTACCTTCTCCTTCTTCAATACTAGTTTTAGGAAGCTTAATTTCACCTTCTTCCAGAGGAAAGGTCTGATCATCAGCAGAACTTAACACCTCAAAGGGATTTAAAAAACCCGATTCCTTGCCATCATTTGGAAGCAGAGAAGATTTTTGTGTTTCACGATTAGATCCATTACCAACAACGCCCTGTTTTTTATTTACTTGTTTAAAAGAACCTGATTTATGTACTTGCTTCCATTGATTGGGATTGTCTAGTACTTTATCTAATTCAAATTTTTTTTACAATTACGTGCAAAATGTCCATATTCATGACAGAACCGACACTTAAAAAGAAGTTGTTCATAATCTAATTCCTGAATATGGGACCAGTCGGCTAAATTAACCCTGATTGCCTTAGGAAATCCAATCTCCAAATCAACCTCGACACAAATCCTAGCATAGGAGTATTGCTCTTTCCTTTCTGCCCTGTCAATGTATTTTTCGAGCGTATTCCCAATAGCTTCCAAGGATTCAGAATTCTAGCAATGGAGAGGAAGATGGGGTAGCCTGACCCAGACTGGAACAGCTGAAGGCGCATCCTAGGTTGGATCAAAATCAAACGTCCATTTATTCAGGTATAAACCTCAAAAACCATAAAATAAGGGCCATTTTGGAATATTAGATCTCGATCATCTGCTAATTCAAAAACAAAAACAAAAAAACCGCTGCCAACAAGATGATTACTAATTCCTTCTGACACTAGTGGTTTCCAATTTCATTGTACACAGCCATCAACATCCTTCGGGGATGGCCACAACCCAGTGAATTGACCAATTAATCCTCTTTCGGATAGATTCAAAGCAGTTCGACAGGGACGCTTTGCCGGAAGATCAACCGAGAGTATATATGCCTTTTTCACGAATGACTGCCCCAGAGGGCTTCCCTTTCTCTTCCCACATGCAGCAATTAGACGTTTAAAAGCATCTAACTCGGGAGGAAGTGGAATGGGGCCTCCTCCAAAAACCATGGGATCAAGAGCCAAACCCAGCCAGGAAATTCAAACAAAATCTGATTCACAACAAAGAGAGAATACCAACCAAATTCTTGGATCCTAGAAACGCAGACAAAGGCCAACGTGAAGCTGGATTTCAACCCAATTTCATCGTAGCACTCACGACCCAACCAAGAAGAGGCAAGAACGACCTCCTCCTTCAAAAGCCACAGACTCCGGCCTCCACAGCGATGAAAACAGGCTGTCAGATGGCTCTGGAAGGAGTCCAGACTCCACAAGCAGCAAAGTGAAAACAAGCTGTCAGATGGGTCTGGAAGGAGTCTAGACTCCACAAGCAGCAAAGCAAAAAAAATTCAAAAAGAACTCAAGTTCTTGGAGCAAAATTTTGCTACTCCCGATATCGATACTTAATTCGATAACAATAATATATTACAAGTTTTTAGGTTTCTACAATCAATTTATAAGATAGTAGAAATATAAAATTACATGTACACTATAGTAATACAAAATTTTACAAATTATTTTATTTATATTTATTTAAAAATAATCTAAAAATTAATATTAATTCAAAATTATATAATTATAAAATTAATATTTATTTATATTAATTCAAAAATATTTTAAAAATTATAATACAAATACTAACATTAAAACATTATAATTTATATGATGTTACAAACTATCTTACTTTTATTATAATTATAATTATATATTTTCCAGTTAAATTTCATTTTACATCAAGTTGAATTGTCTTTTTATAATTAAATATGCATTGTACAACCTTCTACTATAAAATTTTATATTCTACGCCAATAATTCTCTTTACACCCTCAATTTACGCTCTGAACTTTCCACCTCTTTTTATTCCATATATATGTCATGTCAAATGACTTTGGGAGAAAGGACACCAACTTTGAACCTTCCCATCCCCTCATAGTACCCTTTTTAATATTCAATGATACATTTTCCAAGGAAGGTGGACTCATATTTAAAAACACATGAGTGGTGGTTAAGTTTGGTGTGCTAACCCTATCTTATACCATAAAGTGTTTACCTATATTGCCTTCCCTTTCACCTAATACCATTGTAGGACTTCATTTCCAAAACCATTGACATAATCTAGAAAGGAAATGATATCTTACATTGTGATACCATATCATAAGAATAATGTATTATTTTTATGTTCAAGTAAAATGTAATGTAGTCAAATGGATGTAGCTCGGGTGGTTGGGAGGAATGAATGTTATCCTCCTCATCCAAGTTTTACTCTTGTAAGTGATATGTTGCTCTTGTAGAGCCCTTTGTAATAAATGTTGTGATTGATGAGATGACCATACCTTGATTTAATAGGATGATTCAGTAGGTATGGGAATTTTCCATGTACCTTGATTCAGCTACTCTTGTAAGTGACATGTTGCTCTTGTGGAGCCATTTGTAATAAATGTTGTGATTGATGAGCTGACCATACCTTGATTCAATAGGATGATTCAGTAGGTATTGGAATTTTCCATGTACCTTGATTCAGTAGGTATTGGAATTTTCCGTGGAGTAGCCTTCTAACAAATGGTGAACCACATTTATTAAACTTTGTAGTTTTATGTTTAATTTAAGCAAAGCTTTGACATAAAAAAATAAGTTTAAGATTCAATAATACTTTTAGGTGTGGAAAAAAAGTTTAAAAAATATTATTTACTTTTTCTTTATATTGACTAGACATAGAATTAAACTATTTTTAATAATTAAGTAACCTATTGCAAATAAAGCTTAACAAACCCTTTAGAGTAATATTATTTTTATTATTCAAAGTTAAAAGCCTCCAAATATATTTTACATATAAGTTATTTGATGTTGTTTTTATTTATTGATATGCATATATGTTGTTTCTTGTTGTTTTCTTTATTGATATATAATTAAGATATGTTGTTTCTAAAATAAGTATTTTTTAATTGTTTGATTATATAAAGTAAGAAAATAATGACATTATTCTTGGGTGGATCAATTGTAAAAAGTTTTCGTAGAACTTCCAATATTTGTTCGACAGATTTCTTCTCGAGGTTCTCAATTCTCATCAAATCTTCTCGACTGTAATTTAAGAGGTCCAATAATGTATGTATATTGGCTCTTCTGAGGCAGTTATAGATTCTGGGGGTAACTCTAATTGGTCAATAAAAATATGTTTAAATGCAATTGTTTCTATCGTTTCCCTCGTATCAGTCAATACATGCGAAAGGGGGAAGGGATACATATTAGATCCTTTTCTATTGTTCATTCCATCGATGTTCTGTTCCTCTCCATGCAGGAAGGGAATACATAAGGCGATCAAATTTCGAGAAGCTTCATAAAGTGCCTCTCTAGGAGTTAACCCCCCATTCGTCCATATTTCCAAGAAAAGAACTTCTCGTATTTCATTTCCGCTAGGGTTGTATAATTTTTTTTAATATTTAAATGTTAAATTATAATGTATATTTATTTATTAAAATTATTTTTATATTATTTTTCGTTAAAATAAAACATAAAGATTTTTAAATAAAAGTTAAGTCATAAAGTGTTATATTGTCATTTTTATTGAATAAAAAAAAAGAATATGTATAACTAAAATTATGAACTTGGAACTTACATTAATCTGTTTTAATATGTATTCATATTTGATTAATGATTTGAAATATTTGCATCTCAAATTAAAATGTCCTTCTCAATTTTACTTAAAAGAGTATGATTTGTTTATACATCATGCATTCATACAACTTACTAGATATAGATTTTAACACAAATTTATGTAGTCACGTAGTCTCAAGTTCTTTTTTAAAATGTGGTTCACCATTTGTTAGAGGGCTACTCCACGGAAAATTCCAATACCTGCTATTCAAACTGAATCAAGGTATGGTCAGCTCATCATTCACAACATTTATTACAAAGGGCTTCACAAGAGCATCATGTCACTTACAAGAGTAGAACTTGGGTGGGGAGGGTAACATTCATTCCTCCCAACCACCCAAGCTACATCCATAGTCTCAAGTTCTATAAGTATAGTATTGTTCATGGTTCATATAGATATGAACCTTTTTTTTTCCTTGGAAAGCAGACACATTTCATTAATTTTAATAAAACATGTTGTACATAGACTCTTAAGCGTTATAACTTTTTAGAGAAGAGGCTTTTTTGAAGAAGAGACCAAACTACCTTAATAGAAGTGCATAAGCAAAAGTAATTACTCCTCAAAGATATGAACTATTACTTTATAAATTATTAAACTTGAATTATTACTATTTTATAATCACTTAACATTATATTTACCAGAAAGAAATGCAATGTCAAAGTGTACAGATTTATTCATTTTTATTTCCAAAATATTTTAGTTTGCTTTTACTTTTTATTATGAAGAGAGTTCGTGAGTTTTACCAATTAAATGAACAAAGTGTACAAATATCTTTATTTCCAAATTTAAGACCTCTTAATTTGACATTTTATCTACTTTTTACCTTTTATGATAACTTCTCTATACCAAAAATTGAGTTTTCCCAATTAAATGAACTAACATACACATATATTTATTTCCAAATTTGAATTTTCCCAATTAAATAAATGAAACAGCATACAAATATATTTATTTCCAAATTTGAAGCATTGTAATATAACATTTCATTGTTTTTTATAATAACTTCTCCATACGAAAGGTTGGGTTTTTCCAATTAACAAATGTTTCCAATTTAACAAATGTTTTTATTTTCAATTTTGAATTTGAAGCCTTGTACTTTGACATTTTAGTTTAAGTTTACCTTAATAACTTCTTCCTACCAAAGGTTTGTTCAATTTATAATTGGTATAAGTACTCTTTATGGTTAATTGATTTTAATGGATAATTGTATTAAAAACATATAGATAGGTTTTCTTTTATGATAATTGTGTTATTTCTCATTTTATTGATTTTGAGAGTAACCTTATTAAATGTACTTGGTTTATCTACATAGTAGGAATATTCCATTATTTACAATAAATTATTAATTATTAGTATGTAATCACATTAATAATATTATCACAAATGTAAATCTCATTTGAGGACAAGAGAAACATTATTAGAATGAAAGTGATCTCTGAGAGTTCAAAACATTATTACAATGAAAGTGATCTCCGAGACTTTATTTTCTTCCTTATTGTTCTTTCCGAGCTTCTTGATAGTTAAATCATTTCGAATGCATTATTTCAAGGCTTAGTTTGTTATGATGTCTTTAATTTTTTGTTATTGTTTAAGTTTTGCTTAGCATTGATGGGTTACCAATTGGTATTGTAGCTAGTGGTATAGTCATCCTCTATCTAGGATTTTTTTTTAAAGAAAAAAAAAAACCTTCTTCTTGCTATTATGGTAGAATCAAAGAAAAGATAACAGTTACATCTTTCTTCATGATATCCAACTATAACATTTAGTTGTCAACTCTCATATATATAACTATAACTTACAAATCTCTTCAGTCATCCTCTACTACAATTATGCTATCATATTTAGCAAAAACACCATTCAAGAACAAAACAACAGCATAAAATGACATCCTCTATCCCTCAAGCTAGAAGAGAAATGAGATAATAATAAAAACTATGTCAACCAGACAGGTAATGACAAAAAAAAAAAGATCTACGAAGTTCAGCTAACCATCTCCATCCCTTCTCTAATTATTGAGCCTTCCAGAACTTCTTGAAAATGCATAAATCCTTCCTCTTAAAGAACAACTTTTTTTTACAACTGATGAGCTTCCATCTTGAACCTTCTGGAAATATGAGATCTTGAACCTTCTGGAAATATGAGATAAGGAAATACACTGAAATGAAATGATAAAAAAATTAACTCTCGTACACCAATGTTTAAGCTGAAGGACCTATAAGTGGTAACTACGTTTTTCCCATTCAATTTAAACTTTGGAGTCGGCATAAATAGAAAGAGAGTCGATACCATTAAGTGAAGCAAAACTTAAAATTCCTCACCGACCAAGCAATTCGGCCCTAGTGTCGTTTCCCTTGTCATCTCCCATACATAATCCAAATGAATTGTCACTATTTAACATAAGAATCATACCACATCCACATTCACCAATAATAGATGCACCATCAAAATAACCCACAACCGATAAAAGAGGATGTCTATAAATAGATTAGTCAAATTTCATTATTTATATAAAAAGTTTTGTTTACTCTCTAAACTATAATTATTTATTCAATATCAACATATATTAAACCTTAAATTTAAATAATAATAAAAAAGAGACAAAATCAAAATTTTGTGAATTTTTTTCAATTAACAAAAATTAAATATATCTTTTTATTTTAAAATTCTTTTAGTAATTAAAAAAATTACAAATATAAAAGATTATATATATATATACCCCTCATTACAACCTATAAATATATGTAAAAATATGTGTTTAGCTATTATCATTCATTCATTCATATATATATAAACATGCACAGTGTTCATATTAATGAAGAATAGTGTTTATCTATATATATATATACACACTATTCTTTATTAAATGTTTATATTTATATATATTGTTCATATAAATGAAGAATAGTGTTTATATATATAAACAGTTTGGCTTCGTGTTAAATAGACAAACTATGGTTGTGATTGGGGTGGCTCAAGAATGTCTCAATTTCATTAAAATCGAGAATCTTTAGTCTTTTATCTTCAAAATGGACTTGATCAAAGCATATTATCGAGTAGATTGGATGTCCTCTTTCCCCATTGTTGTTCCTTCTTATCAGTAAAGGTCTTAGCATGCTAATAGCCTCTGATAAATTGAACAAGCACATTAAACGTGTAAGAATTTCCTCTTCCCTCTTTATATCTCATTTGTAGCTTTTGTTGATGACGTTTTAATATTTGGAAGGGGGTATGTTCTTGAATGAGAATATTATCTATCTATTATTAAAATCTTATTTGTAGCATCTGGTATGACTGTAAGTTCAGAGAAGTTGATGTTTTTGTTCAACTCTCACGATCTTGAGATATGTCCAATCAAATATCTCTCCTTTTCCCTATCAAATGTCTAAAGTAGAGGATGGTTTTAAATATCTAGGGTACTTTTTAAAACCAAATTGTTACAAAACAGAGGATTGGAATTGGTTGTTGAAAAAGGTTGAGAAAAGAATCAACAATAGGCTTATCATTTCTTATATATTGGTGGAAGAATTATTCTAGTAAATTATGTTGTATAAAGTATCTATATGTATTAGCTTTTCATGGAAATGATCCCATTATCAGTCATTAATGAAATAAAAAAGAGGATCTTCTAATTTTTGTGGACACGTAACCTTATCATTCAAAATTTCATTTGACTTCTTCGTAGAGTATTTTAGTTCCAAAACAAATGGGATGTTGGGGCTTAAAGCAAATTGATTGGTTTTCTTCTACTTTAAGTACAAAAAGTATTTGGAGAGGGCTCTTCACTAAGTGTTTTTGGAGTAAAGTTCTAAAAGCGAAGTGTGTCAAAATTTTCTCAATCATCCAGTGGATCAAAAATCCTGACTTATCTTGCTCAAATGCATCTATTATTTCTAGAGGTATTTCAAAAACTCTACCTATCCTGGGAAGAGGCTTAGATGGCAAGTTTGAAGGGGTACTCAAATCTTCATTGGAATGGATCCTTTTATAGGGGCAGAAGATAATTATATACTTTCTTAGTAGTTGGTCTATTTTCTTCATTCATTAAATTGGTAGGTTCTTGCTCAAAAAAGACAGAATGAGTATGCCTCTTCTTCTTCCTATTTGTATAAGGTGCGTGAATTGGGTTTGCATGTCCATCTTAAAGAGGAATGGATTAATTATGTATTGACTTTAAATTAAACAGTCATTAGATTATCAGACAAACAGGATCTATTAGTTTCAGTCTGGAAATATCAAAATGGGGTCATTACAACCAATAAAGCATATGAAGTCATTATTGAAGGTCAGATCCAGAACTCTGCTAAGTGGTGGTCAAAACTAATTTGGAAATGGAGAAGTCCTATAAAGTTACAATGTTTTATTGTGTCTTGAAAACAAGATACTCACATGGGAAAAACTCAATAAGAAGGGATTCAACAGTCCTGGCATCTATGTTCTTTGTAGAATTGAATTGGAGACAATTACTCATTTATTTGTCCTTTTCCCATTCTTTAAAAATGTTTGGGATGAATGTTGTAGACTTCTTAAAATCAAGGAAAATTGGCAATATCCAAATTTGGAGGATAGTATGCTTTTATGGTTAAGTAAAAAAGTAAAATTCAGGGAACTTCCCTTGTTTATGATTTCGGAAGTGTGGAAGGCTCGTAATACATGCATTTTTTAGGATATAATTCCATCATACCTTATTGTGAGCCCAAAATCTATTTGTATGTTTTTTTAACTACTTTAAAGAGAAGAAGCCCAAAAACGTAAGAACTCTTCCAATGCCTATTATGGACAATGATATTTCTATTGGATACTTTGATGGTGCAGAGTCAAGTGAGCTATGCAGGGCGAGCATGGTTCTTAAATTTAGAAAAGATCATGCAATCTTCCTAAAAATGGGTGTTGATTTTGGAACCAACACCAAAGCAAAGTTAATGGATTTATGGGGTTTTCTTTGGTTTGCACAGAAAAAGGGGTATTTTATATCTGTAGATTGTTGGTGACTCTAAAGTTATTATTGATTGGGCAGTGGGAGAATCAAATATACAAGTCCTCAACATTGAACAATATGCAAGAAGAGTTAGATATTTGATTAATAAAGTCCCTCGCATTTCATTTAAACATATTTACATGCAACACAATTTTGAAGCAGATGGCAATTCCAAAAAGGAAGTTGGAATGATGGATGCTATTTTGTAATATCACGAGTTTATTGAGGACACCATGGTTGACACTAGGAGTGTCTCCTTATTCTAATCTTAAATTTATGTTATAGGTTCAATTTTTACTCTGATTTACTAATTGAGGTACTTTTGAGACAATTCAGTTCTGTAAAATTTAGTATAGTTGGATGATAGGTAGCTGGGTTGGATTACTATTTTCTAAAGTATTTTGATGCCTCCCTTGATGGTTGATAGCTTATGGTAGTTCTAGTATTGCTGGTGGAGGAATGCCAAAAATTTTGTATGGACTGAAAATTTTCATTTTTCAGCTGAATTTTCATAGATAGTCTTTATGTAGTTTTGATTCTCCCTTGGATGAACAACAAATTATAGTTTTTCTTTTCTTTTTGAAAAAAATAATCATAATAAAATAAAAAAATGAAATATTATAAATTTGTTAATGTAAATATTTAATTTATTCATGATATTTAAAAATAATATAATCATAACAAAAATAACATTATAAATTTGTTAATATAAGTATTTAACTTATTTTTCTCTCGAGAAACTATAGAGGAGCTCAAACACGCAGTGAGTATGTGGCTAGGTCATCACTTGAACTTATCGGATCTAGTACCATGCATCACCATATGAACTAGTTGGATTAGATCTAGAACCTATTGAATTGATATGTTCACTTTCTCTAGCTATTGGAATCCTTTGAATGGCCGTGTCATGGCCTATGCAGTATTGCTCCAGAATTTTGCAATAAATCTTGCCTTACTCACGTCAATCTAAAGGTTTCAACTCACAGATATGCCCATATTTTCTCAATCTATTTTCTTTCGCCCAACTCGACTCAAATAGGTGATAGGGATCCATGTTTCTTTGAAAAATGGAGGTGGATATTTCTATAGACATAGAGGCGTCTGAAACCATCGTTGGTGCTCTCAAGTCACTCTTAAAATCGCAACCACATCATGGGAAATTCGTAAAACACCTTGAGTGAATTCCTCACTTGGAACCCTTTTTAGGAGCCAAGAAGGAAATCCCTTTTATTATTGAAGAGATCATTGACTAAGAATTTTTTGGGTATTTGGCCTAGTGCCAAAGTTGTTGAAGCTTATATCTGCGAACAATGGTCTCCCATGACTTCAATTGTCTTTTTTCATTGTAGTACATGGATAATTTGTCTTTTTTTCATCCAAGGATGCAAGAGATTTGGTTTTTCATTTTGGTCCATACTTCATGGCATCTAAGGGTTTCTATTTAGCCCCTTGGTCTTTAGACTTCAACATTGAAGAAGAGGTCTCATCCACCCCTATGTGGGTTAGTTTTCCTCCCTTGCCCTTAATTTTTTTAGATGACTGCACTCTCAAGGGTATTGATAACAAGTTAGGAAGATTCATCGACACAACATAATATAAAAGGAAATGTGTTATCTTGTGCCCAAATTTATGTGGAAGTTGATTTGGAGTCATAGTTACTAGAAGCTATAAAGATCAATCTTGAGGGTTGGTCCATAGGAAAACCCTTGACTATGAACATATTCCATTTAAATGCAACCATTGTCACATCTATGGGAATTTCAACAAAAAATGTTCTAAACTTAATCAACCATCTTCCCCTAGTCAACAAGTTGATAAGCAACAACCCCCCTCTACTTCGGAAGGTTGGTTTCAACCAATGCATATAAAAAGGAGAAGTCCTAAGCATATGGATTCCCCTCGTTTTGAGGATCCACGGGTGGATTCTCCTAAACAATCGCAAAACAAGTACAAAGTTTTGGAGAACTTGTAAGAAGAGTCAACGACGAATAATGAAGAAAAACATGAAGAGCTCAACTCAAGAGTGAATTTAGATAAATCTATTCCTGAAGAAGCTAAAGAAGAAGAACAAGTTGAGGAAGTAGAATCAGTTAATGAATAATATGAAGAGGATGATGAAACAAATGATGAGGATGCAGATTAAGCAAAGGAGGAGGATGAAGAGGAGGAGGAGCAAGAGGAAACAAAGAGAGACTTCGATGATGTGGAAGATTTTTCGGTGGAACCAGATTATATCCTCGAGCAGAGGGATATCTCACTTCGGAACCGCACCATTGTCCAGGTGAAGGTGCAATGGAAGCATCTTAGTCCAGAGGAAGCCACCTGGGAATTGGAAAGTCATATGCGGGATGCATATCCAATTCTATTTCAGGGAACTCTGAGGACGAGGAATAAATAACATCGAGGACGATGTTATAGTTTAAGGGGGTGTGTATGTCACATGTCCCAATTTGCAAAAACAATTTAATGTTATTTGAGGAACATCATGTTATATTTTATGCTAAGTTGTAATTGATGACCAAGTGGGGTCAAGAATAATTAATGTAATTCAGAATATTTTATTTATAAATAAATAAATAATGAGACAACAGCTTAGGGAAGCTGTTAAAAGAGTGTTTACTGGTCACTTGGTGGAGGAGACTGGGTGGAGAGTACATTGACAAGTGGCAGCATCCTCAAACTACTTCCAACTGTTGCAGGTGGCAACTTCCCTATATTTGTGGTCATGATTCCCCAAGAAAGTGGAATTGGAGCAGGCAGCTCATTAAATTAAAACTGACCCAGAAGACATATGCATCTCTATAAAATTTCCCATTGAAGACAGCTGAGGTTGCTCATTCTAAGAGGTGATCATTCAGGGTGAATGAATTTACTCAAGAGAGATTCAATGGAGGGGATTACTGAAGTGAGTTTGAGGGGTTAACTGCTGAGATTGAACTTATTGCAGCTATTAGGCTGAAGTTCTTACTGCTGTGAGAAGATTTGAATTACTGAGGTAATTGGACCAGTCAAGTGACATAAGGTCTTAAGGTTATATTCTCCACCCAGTACTCTACCAAGAGGACCAGGAACAAGCTCGGTGGTCCTGAGGAAGCATTGTCTAAGCGTTCTCCAAGAGTAGGTTGGGAGGAACAGTCTCCTTAAGCTGTTGTCGCCTTATCATTGACAGGTTCTATTTGTCTTCATGTTATTATATTTATTTACCGTCTTCAGTAAAATGTTTACTAGTTTTTTAACTACAGGCATGTTAGTATTTAATTAGGTTTGTGAAGAAAGGAGTAACTGTGTAATGTTAGACTTGGTAAATTGCATAATAAATATGCAAAATGAGAAAAAGATAGAATTAGAATTTCCATACTGTATTTTGCCACGCCTGGCTCAGGCAGTACTCTAGTACAGCTGGGTGTTTAGGTGAATATGATGATTCTTTTCACTTGAATGAAAATTGTAACTACATTTTACTTTAGTTTGCTTATGATTTCTACTGTAAAGAAGTAGTAAATAATGTCTGCATTAAATGTATTTACTTCAGATGAAAACTAAAAGATAGGTATGTAAAAACACTTAGTAATCATATTACTTATAGAACTATTCTAATATTAGTATTCTTTATAAAACAAAGGAACTTACAATTTAATAAATAAACATAAGTATAGTAAACAGGCTATCATCTAAGAACCGGATAAAGATAATTTTCAAAACATTTTTATAAACATTTCATTTTCAAACGCTATGTGTCTCTGATCTTATACAGAAGTCTCTACAGTAACTTAAATACACTACTTAGGTTTTGAAAGATAAATTTATCCTATTCACAAGTATGTAGCAATAAACCCTAATCCTTCTTTGATGAGAATTTTAAAAACAAGCTGTAAAAATCATTAAGGAAAATATTAAATAAATAGAGCTAAGAATTACTAAGTATAAATAATTCTATTATTGAACTGTAGGGTTTACTTATTAATTAACCCTTTTGGGCCAAAAACAGAGTAAAATATTACTCTTAAACACAGTAAAATGTCCCATAAACTTTGCTCTAGAAACCTTATAATACAGGATAATAATTAAAATATTACATAAACAATTTACAAAAACATAATCAAATAATAAGGAATGGCTTACAGCCTTTAGGACTGAAGGTCGAGGCTCAGGCCTGTTAACAAAACTGAATTATACCAAATATATATATTTATATCAAACAGTAACCATAATTTACTGATAGGAGAAAAATCATGTTTTCATTTACAATCCTGACTATTTCACAGTCTTTCCTCACCTCCTAAAATCTATTGTAAAAATTAAAATAAACTAGACAGAGGTCGACAGCCTCATTGAGTTTAGAGCTGAGCTCTATCATTTTAAAATGAAAGCAATTACATTGTTCAAGCCGTAAGGCTAAAAACACAAAATAAAAACCATTTTCCATCACGGATTCCAAAGCCTTCTTCACCCTTGCACGAAGCACCCTTTAAGGGTTTCTAAAACTTTTGCAATAACAAACAAGCTTTGAAACTTAAGCTAACAGAGAACCGATGTTGTGCCTTTCAACCGCAAGAACCAACTTCCAACAACCACAGCGTCATGCAGGTATAAACCCTCGTTGGAACCGGGGCTTACCAGTTTATATGCTCATGTAAAACTAAAGGGTGAGCTCGCTTCCACCTACAGCGTTGGAACCGGGAGAGAAGACCTGCAAGAATCAAACCGTATCATTATAAATGCTTTGTTTGCTTAAAAATTGTAAAAACTCTCGTAAGAAAACTATTTTAAGACCAAGTTAAGGGTAAGTCTTTACCTGTTGTAAATTGGAGTTGAAGTTGAGGAGAGATAGCCACACCAGGTCATATTGGCACCATGCCAAAAGGAAAGAAGCCTTGAAGTCACCTCTGCGAAGGAAAAAGCAAGGAAATTGACTCAACCAAATGAAGATAGAAGCTTTGAGTGTTCAGTTGTAGGTTATAGGCAAGCACAGCCTTCGAGCCACAAATAAAATCCATTGCACACTCTCACTGTAACTATTCAACACACAGAAAGACCAAAACCATTAACGACTTCTCCCAACAGTCACATCATAGAAGTTGCAGGTGCAATGCCAAATGTTTGAAGGTGGTTACAGGCCTCTCATGGCCATGAGCTCTCAGCTCGACCAACACGAAGGAGGAACTCTCGCTACACAAGGAAAATGAGTAGGGTTTCAAGATTTTAAGTCAACCCTCGAGTGGATGTAACCTATCCACGTGTCCTTCCAAATATTTTCTCCAAGCATGGGTTGAAACCTATAGTCAGCGCTGCATCAAACAATTTACAACGATCATTTCAAAACTATGCAACATATTATTGCCCATAATTTGATTTCATCATATTGGTTTGATACTTAGGTATTCTACCTTAGGTTAAAACTTGGATACTCTTGTTATCCTAAAAGTTCTCCATGATATTCAAACAAGTCGATTAGATTGTGCTTTATTTGAAATAGTAAAAGAGTTATGTGAAGGACATATTATTTCTTATGACCATAGTAAAAACAAAAGCCATGAACTTTTGAAAAACTTAGTCTTTATGTTGTTTGTTGAAGGAGGGTTCAAGAAATTGAAGACTAAAAGATTGGAGAATCCCGATAAAATTCTAACAACTCTTAAATAAAATTATAATTGAAAAACGTAGGTAACTTGATCATTCATTAAGAGAAGGATGTCTATTGAGTCTTGAAGTGAGAATAGCTACGAGATCACTAAACAGTTTGAAGTGAACTTAAGCCCAAAACCATGAGCTCTATTCTCTCTGTGGAAATTTATAAATAACCAGTACTATAAACATAAGAAAATAAAACCGTGTTCTTTATATTTTTAGAGAATAATCTTCATACGATTGAAGGAAATTTGGAAAGTACTTGCTCTTGCAATTTAAGCCCTTGTTTATGTTTCAATAGAAAGTCATTATGGTGTTAGTTATAAATACAACTATGGATTTATAACAACGGAAACATAATTGACATTGCCTCCTTGAAGACAAGCAGCATATTTAAACCTTTTCTAAAACTAGCATCTTAATCATGCTAGGGAAGTAGTTTCTCGACGTAATTTTAAATAACACCTACTGGAGCTTATGCTTACTTGCTAAATCCGTAAGGAATCAGTAGTCCAATTGAGTTATCAGAACGCTAAGTAAGCCCCGATCTCATACAAGAATTCTTACCTACTTGACAAAAGTTAATCTTTAGTATATCTAGCAGCAGCAAAATGCAAGTCCTTTTCTAACTCTGATATAACTAAAGTTGTTAAGTCATTAATAGTACTAACACAGGTGTTTAAGATTCCATCCATTAGTTTACATGTTCTTTTAAAGAAGCAATCCCATGTTCTTTTATAAAGTGATTCATTTTCCACTAACCATTAGCAGTTACTTAGCTGCGACTTTAGACATTTTATGTCACTTTAAAAAAAATTAAATTTTTACAAATTTTTGGGTTATTACAATACTGCTGGTATGAGGTCCAAACTCCACTCAGCGCAGCCAGGATTTATTCTCTTATCTTTTCCATACCTCATATTTTGTCATTGTCTGCTCTACGAGAACATTATGGATAGTCCTAAATTGTGCCCATAATTGCCTCACATCCACAAAAATTTACCAAATTGAATGTCAAGGCTGCTAGAAGGTGAAACACACCCAATAATGTTAAAAACAATACCCATATTGGCTTAATTATAGTTGTAACTTGTTGTTATAGAGCCCAAAACTTCCCTAATATGAGGTACATGGGTTGTTCATTGCCTTTCATTGTCCACAGGTGGCATGGATTTCCCAGAATTCATTTTACAACGAAGAAAAAGGCAAAATCATAGTTTAGAATTTCCTAGAAAACTCAGGAACCAACCCATAAAGCCTCATGAAAAATTAAGTGAACACCTTATGGGAAACATGGGGGTAACACCTCCAAAAATCAGCTCTCTATCGATTGATTGAGTTTTTTATTACCATCCAATTAACCAATCTTGTCACTTCTTCTATGGTGATGCAATCCTATTTGTATCACATAAAGATATTCTGGTTAAATGGACCAGTGAGCAGTAGGTCCATTCCTCACACACACCGGGTTCACATACCGAACAATTAAAACTGTGTTGGGATCACTGTCAACTTTTGTACTTGTTGCATTTGGTGCCAATATTCAGTTACAAGTCCTTATTCAACCTCTTTATTTGCATATAATTTTGAATCACTAACAAGAAATATCTGCCAAAGTATTTCTTTGTACAACTTCCCCGCATCCTTTAGCAGGTCCATTCCTCACACACACTGGGTTCACATACCGAACAATAGAAACTGTGTTGGGATCACTGTCAACTTTTGTACATGCTACATTTGGTGTCAATATTCAGTTCCAGGTCCTTGTTCAACCTCTTTATTCACATCTACTTTTGAATCACTAACAAGAGATATCTGCCAAATTATTTATTTGTACAACTTACCCACATCCTTTAGAATGTATGCATCTCCATAACCAATTTCAGGCATCATTGTTAGTAGATGTTTTGAAAATGATAAAACACCCTCTAAACTTGAAATACATCTCAAAATTCTCATGTGTTGTGATCTCTCAATATCTTCCAGCTTTGTTACAACCAACAAATCCATGAATTCAATTGCAGGTATCATGTGTTCTCTAAGAGTAGTGTAAACAAGCCTTGTGAGAGCATATGAGTGTTGTGGCAAAAAGTTTTTAAATGAAATGGTGATATTCTAGCCACTTGCAAATGTCAATGGTAAGAGATGTAAATCAAATAGTTGCAGTAGGGCCTCTATACCCTTTTTCTCAATGAACACCCAACATCTATCTGTATTATGAAGAATAATCTCTAAGAGAAGTGTAGCTTCTAGCATTGCTTATACAATCTGGGATAAAGGATTCCATGTTTGCAGGAAATTTTTGCAGAATTATTAACGCCCATCTCAAACGTTTCCCTTGATGATTCATCTCCATCCACTAAAATAAATGTTTTATGTTCTAAATTAGTCTCCATGGGAACAAGTGCATAAGAGCTTGCAGAATCGTGCAACAAGGAAGACATTTCAATGCTAGATCCAAGTTTTGTAATAGTATTCACAATTTCAATCAATACATCCACCATTGGTCCCCACAAAGAAGCAACATGTTGCATCAGCTCATCCAAAGCAGACGATAAGGACCCAGGAGTGTCAACTGCCAAAGCTCGTAAGTAGTTTTTTGGCATAAAATTTTCGCAAAACATTTTAGAGCACCATGATCATTAATAGCTTGAATACCAAGGTTATTAAGGCACAAAGCATCCAAGCACTGTGGTATACAAGCTATTGCATCTGCATAAGGACACCAACAATGATAGCATCCAAAACAACATTAGGCAGACCAACAACATCTAGCACAGAGTAGCAAGTTGGATTTTTGTGAATAACATCACTCGTGACTGTAGTTGCAAGTGAAAAGACCCCGCCACCAAAGTCTTTTGATCTTTTGAATATAGTGCACATGCAAAATGGCAAAGCACTCTCTTCTTATCGATATAGTCGTGCAGTATTTCTAGGATCGTATGTGCGAAGAGATATAGGTCAAAGCAAAGCCTTCATAATATTCTTCTATGATAAGGAACCGATGTGTCAGATTGAACTATCTATGTTTCCTCTAACCCAACAACATTGACCTAAGGAGACTTACCACTAAAACATGAATGTGATTCTCCACTCTGCTTCCTTACTCCCTCCTTGAAATGGTAGACTTCATGATTCAATTGTGCTATGGTGCTATCCAAGCCTCTTGCATCCCTAAATGAGGTTGTAGCGGGATTATTACATTCCATAAAAGCCTCGAATATCCACAACATTTGTTACCCTTCGAATCTAGGTCAGGGTGCTCAAACCGCAACCATTTAACAACCCCAAAACTCCATTTATATTTTGGCTTGATTTTGCACAAAGCAAGTTATTGCAATGCTTAAAGGATTTTGGGATATCTTCATATGTTAACATGGTGGGGATATCTTCATCTTCATCTGTTAACAAAATCAAAATGTTGTACAACATGGTGGGGATATCTTCATCTTCATCTGTTAACAAAATCAAAATGTTGTACAACATGGTGGGATCCTTGATATGATGCATAAATCATCCCAACACTATTGAATCAAAACTACAAAATCAAGATTGGTTAGTGGCAAGTTATGCTCAGTGGCAGAAATGCATTATCTCATCAACCGTCAAACCATTATTGTAGACCCTAATGGATACTAGAGGCATACTGTGAACTTGTATCACAAAACTTGTTTGTTAATGATATGAAAAACAGATGGCAAACCCACGAACTAATTGATTGAAATTAGCTACAGTAGCCAAACATTCAATATTTTGAGGAGAATGGTCAAGTTTAAGCTGCAGGAAAAATTTATGTGTTGGTTGAACATTTGATAATCCCTCCCAATTGTTGAGGTGAAACTGATGGTGGCTGAAACCCTTTCTAGATGGCTTATCTGCAGGTCCAACTAGTGTATTATCGACATTAATGCAAACCCCTAGGTGTTCCCTCAAATAAAACCCTCAAGTGTTGAAGTGAGAACTACAGACAATAGGAACTACCGACAACGCACTGAATCCCTCAGTGAGAACTGACACTAACTAATCGAACAACAAGCTACCAAGTCACATTTAATCCCTCTGAATGGAAGGCTGGCCGAACAAGCAACACCGGCTATGTGTTTTATATCCTTGGACTAGTGTGCATACTCCCTAGGTAAGAACTAACAACATACTGAATCCTTTGGGCAGACTTAATCCTCTGAGGTGAGAACTAACAGATTGATCGAACAAGAAAACAAGTCTAGTTTAATATCCTTTGAGGTGTGGTCCAACAACAAAGTGACAGCAAGGGCGGGTGTACATTCATTTTATTGGGCACTAAAGAACTGAATTCTTACCAGTTACTGGAAAAACCATTATTTAGGAATCAAAATTCATAAGAAAGAATCAAGATTCAGGATGCTAGACAATTTTGAACATTCACAATGTAGGATGCTAACGACGATTAACATGCATAAGCTAAATTTTCAAATAAAACCAAGAAACCAACCTGCAATTTTGGAAGGGAAGTTTGATATCTTGACGCTAAAGTTGTAGAATTCATCACCCACCTCTTTAAATGCCTCCAAGCTCTCTCCAATGCTCTTCTATCCATGGAAGCACTCGAAAATAAATACCCAAATTCTAAACCCTCGATAATGGTTTCTAGGCATCACAATTCCTCGATGGGCATCAATGGTGGCCTGATAAATACCCAAAACACCAAAAATGCCCCTCAGGCCAAATTCATAACTATTTTCCTCCCAAAACCCACCAAACCCCCCTCTCTTCCTGCCAACCGAAAATATTTGGCGCCAAAGGCCTATCTAGATAATCCTAGCATGAAATCTGCATGAATTCAACATAATTCTTCATATATTGGTAATTTGGGGACGAAATCTCCATGAATTCAGATAATCCTCCATGAATTAACTCAAGAAGAGGTCGGGTGTGTGTTTGGGTTCGAGCTAGAGGTATTATGGTCATATTCCAATGATCATTTTATTGGTTTACATAGTGTTGCATTATGATTGTATTAAGGTTATTGTATATGATATGGTATATTGATTTTGTTTATTTTATATTGTATTATAAATTTTATTTTATATATATGTTTTACAATATATATGTGTGTTGGGGGCATTTATATTGTATATTTTGTTTATTTTTATGTTCTTTTGTGTTATATATATGTTTTATAATTTATATAGGGTAAATTTTGTAACTATATAGTATGTAATATATTAATATATTTTGTGGATTTGTGGATAGAGTTCTCTAAGTAAATGTATCTTACCAACGTAATTTACCTCCATAGATTTCTAGATGTGGTCCTATGTAGTAGAGGTTTTCTATTTTTGTCTATCCTCGGTATCAATTGATTAGTCTGGTATTTATATGTTATCAAACATATCCATAGCCTCCCCGAAGTAAGCATTATAATGTAGTACTAGGTCTAACTTGGGTTGTCCAGATCCCACTTTATTAATCTTATAAGGTATACAAAATGGCTAGGGATATTGAACGTAGCAATATGGTTAGCATGTTCTTGTACTTATCATGCACAAATTAACTTATGGGTTATGTTTATTAGGATTAATTCATCAGATACCCTTTGTGACAGAAATCCATCTACAATGTTACAATGTTACAATTTACTAAATTTTAACACCGCAGATGGATCTAGAGAGAATCTATCTATAGTGTCAAAATTTAGTAAATTGTAACACTTCATCGCCAAAATTGCAATTTTCCATTGTTGGAGTGACAATAAAAAACGACTAACATAAATGACTAATTCATATTCTTCTAGCTAGTCATTTTTTATGTCATGACTAAATTAGTCGTTTATGTTAGTCATTTTTAACTCTGTTACTTATTATCTAGTCATATTTGTTAACTGGTGACTAAATTAGTAGTTAATTTTAGTCGTTTATAGTTGGGTCAATCAAAATTGCTCATAGTTATTAGTAAATCACTTGAAAAACCTGTGGTGACTAGAATTTTTAGTCACGTAGTAGCTAATTCCTCTTTTTGTACTAGTGGATCTTATAGAGCCCGCATAGTACTCCTACCAAGATAGATTCACTAAAGCTCTAAAAGCATGGAGACTCGTTGGAGAGGATAAAGATAATTGTGCCAATATATGATGAACATCTTGGTGTGATAACCCATAACGCAATTGGACCCACGGTGCGGCTCATCGCCACAACGCTTAACACAACAATTTGTTCGCTTAAGCACTAAAGCTTTGATAGCATTTGAGAGTAAAGTCTTGTATTTTCCTTTGCAGGTTTCATAGTATTTTAATGTTTAATATGTTGAATAACGGAGAATATTCATCTTTATTTGTGATCTATCAAATTGTTTTTTTTGTCTAAATTGATAAAGTTGGCAATAACATTTCACTAAATTATACTTGATTAAAAATTATATTTATTTATCAATATATGCATTTCATTAAGCTCGTAGGATTCTGTATGGAGTTTGATCCTCCATATATATTACATTAATGATGACAAATAAAAATGGTTCACATGACTTAAATCTCTCCAAATCCTTGAACTGGAAGAGTTTCATTTACATATAAATGAACATCAATTTAATGAGCATAGCTACTAAAAGGGTTAAACAACGGAAAACGACTCTCACAAAGGAAATCTCTCTAGATCCATGAACTAGAAGATGCATTTAAATATCAATTTAATGAACAGTACATAGATATATGAAATAGAACAATCACAGAAAACTTCCAAGACATTTATTCACCGCTTACCTTACTTTTCATTTGGTTTGGTATGCATTCCCGACCATCAATGTCCAACACCATTCAAAGTACGTATTGTCACGAGCTCGCAGTGCCAAGGGTTCAATAATTCCCTCTTGAAAATTAGTGAAGAACCTATTGGTTGGTGGGATTATAGGGTCGAATCGGTTTGTGGGTTTCATACGACTTATGTTTGTGTTCATCATGCAGTGGAAGTCATGTTTTTTGTTAGATTGACCAAGGGTATACTTCAATCTATCTAAAGGCATGTACATTACATGGCTTTATTGGGAGAGGTTTCTTCATAATGGTTTACAAGGGAATCCTCTCTAATGACCAAATTGTTTCCATCAAATGAAAAAAGTTAGAGGAACCATTTTCCAAGAGGCATTTCTTATCAGAACTGCACATTTTAGTGAAGCTTTGTCAAACAAATATCTTAAGAATTTTGGGGTATTTCCATAACACTCGTGAGATGATCCTCCTCTCCAAATTCATGGCCAATCTTAACTTGGACATTTTACTCCATGGTCCACATGATTTCTGATTGAATTGGAGACAAAGACTAAAGATAGTGGTGGGAGTGGCTTAAGATAATAATAGGAGATGTCATCCCAACTCAAAGTGGAGATTGTTGGACCTAAAATATTCAACAACATAAAATCTTACTTGATCTTGAAGTAATATCCATTAAGATGGATGTCATGTTGTTAGTTGTAGATAAGAAAATAACCTAGGACTTTTAATGAAATATTGTTTGGGAAACATAATTGCAGCCACACATGTCATCTTGGTGAAATGGTTTAATACATTGTTAGCTTGGATATGAAGATAGCACAACATCCTTTTACTTGAGCCACCGACCCACCTTTAGCTCGGTTCAATGAGTTATTGCCAAACCAATTACCATGATCAACCATTGAATTGTCAAGAAGATTTCTCTAATTACCAGATTGCAATTCCATTACCAACCCGAGAACTTGAATCGCTAGATTGCAATTGCATTACTCCAATTACCATATTGCAATTGCATTACCAATCAGAGAAACTGAATTGCATTACCAACCAGAGAACCTGAAATATAGTTGTGCACCATCCGCAACCTATTATGACTTCGTTGCATAGCTCAACAAACTTGTTCAACACCTGAAAGCATATGGTGTCGATAGGATGAGACTTATCAACATAGAAGCTTTCGAGGAGAGATAGAGTCCTATCAAGCTGGACGAATTTTCAAGTTGCCATGTAATTGTACCTGCAAATTCAACGTGATCACAGGTGCCAACTTTATACATCACCATGACCTAGAAGCTTTAACCCAAGGTTGTGTCCTCAACCTAGCATTAATGTCACACTCAAAAAAAGTTACACATGGTGATTTAAGAAATTTTAAATTAAAAAAATATTTTTATTTAATTTTAATTTCAGGAAATTAAATTTCCTCATGTAGGGATTTATGTCCCACTAGGAGTGTCCTACACCAATAAAAAAAATCAAATTATTTTGTTTAAAACATTGTAATATTTATTTTAATTTTTTAAAATATTATGTTTAATAAGGAAATTATGCAAAACTTTAAAAACTTTGTAAATTTTTTTATATGGAAATGCAAAATAATAGAGGTAAATGAAATTTGACTAATCTATTGATTAATATATCCTTGCCTTGACATGGAATAATTTTTTTTTTTTACAGAAACGATTAGAGTTTATATTAAGAAAATAGTGGTAAACCCACTAGCACAAATACAACAAAGGGACCCATTCATAAGCCTTGACACAGAGACAAAATGGCATGACTGTCTACTTGTCCAAGAACTTAAGTTTTGCTTAATAATCCTTAAAACAATTTTGCTAACAGAGGTAATTACAGAGATTTAAAAACAACAGAGACAATAAAAAACAACAGTAACCCGGGAATTCATCTCCACAGAAGTTTGAGGCGCCTGAAGCATATCAAGCCAATAGTTTTGTGTGAGTGGACTGCTTCTCCCTAGACAAGTTGCTAACCTTAAGCTCCAGCTTATCGAACTGATCTTCCATTTCCACGAGCCGAGCTTTAAGGGAATATACTAATTGATTGACGAAGGCCGAGAAGTCCTTACGGAGCTGCAACAAGTCTCCTTCTACAATTTCAAACCTCCTACCACTTTCTTTATCGAGATGCTTGGCAAATCGTGTTTGGTCCTGGACCTTCCTTATAAGTTCCCTAATTTCCATTTCCAGCAACTAGATTGGGTCATGACCAGGATTTAGAGCTTGACACCATGATGAAAACCAAATTATAATGCAGACTGGGACTAGAGGACACATTATGCCTTTCCCACAGAGACCAAGAGAGAAAATGATAGAATTCCAGTAACCCCTAATCTAAATTATCTTTCCAATGACCCTTAATTCCACCCGCATTGTCCTCTACTTTCCAAATCATGTCAAAATCCTTCACATAGATGACATGATGGAGGATATTGCGGCCAGGGTGTGAGCTCCTCCTGCTGAGATCATCGCACGCCTGAATCTCCAGAAGCAACACCATAGTACAACCAACCTTGAGATCAATGTACTCCTGAATTGCCTAAACCGAAGCTACTGAGTGCCTAGTCGATCAAGGGTGCTTTCATTTATCACCTGAATGCATGATGTGATGTGACGAGCCAATAGCTCGTTTATTCCATGATTTCTACGTTTCCTTCAAGTCTAGGTTTATCCCCTTAGGCATTAAATCTGGGGTCTTATGGGATAAATGAAATGGTAAGAGATCCATTTAACTCAAGGGTCCCTTTGCTCAAGGGGACTGCTTCATTTGCTTCCTTATCGGCTTTCCCATTTAATCCTTAGAGGATATGAAAGAAATGGATTCGTTGGAAAGAAGGGAGAAACACTTGAAGTTTCCTTATAATCTGACTAAGCCTCATTTGTGTAGGGAGATTCCAAGTATTTAGCGCTTGTATGATCAACCTTGAGTCCCCGAAGATGTTGATTTCTGAAATTCCATGTGCTAGAGATTGTTGAAGACCTTGCTAGAGAGCCAGAGTTTCTACAAGATTGCTGGTGTCAACTCCTAGTCCCTAAGAGAAAGAAAATTCCAAGATTTTATTGGGATAAAAAAGGACTCCTCCCCCTCTTGTCGCCCCTGGATTTCCTTTGGAAGCTCCATCAAAGAACAAAGAATGTTGTTGTAACGAATTCTTCTATTTGGTGAAGTCAAGGTTGTCCATAAGAATTTCCCAGAATTCCAATTTGGTGAAAGGGGGTGCTACAGGAGCGGAAGGAAGGGGAGAGACATACCATCCAAAATTATTCAACGAGAGTGAGAGGGACTTGATTTATCAAAGTGAGGTGGTTGCAGAGACATTCCCCTAACAATTTTTTGGATTTAAGAGCAACATGAGTTGTAGAAGAGGTCCGGTCTCAGAAGAGTCGTGTTCTGTTCCAACCAAATATTCCAGAGGATAAATTTTGGAAGAGTCAACCAGGACAACTTGATATGATCTTTTTTAAGAACGAGAAATGGACAGATAGAAGACCAAGAACTAAGAAGGGAGGTAAATATCTCAGGGAAAGAAAAATGAACGGGACCAAGGAAAGAGGGCATGATTCCAAACTTCTCTGGCAAAGGGAAAAATGAGTAGAAGTGAGAAGCAGTCTCCTCCTGAGAATTACAAAGAGGGCATCTAGAGGGACCTTCCCAACTTTTTCTCGGCAGATTGTCGT
This sequence comes from Pseudotsuga menziesii, assembly GCA_001517045.1. Lineage (NCBI taxonomy): Eukaryota > Viridiplantae > Streptophyta > Pinopsida > Pinales > Pinaceae > Pseudotsuga > Pseudotsuga menziesii. The sequence goes on from LPNX010233677.1 coordinate 818,571, forward strand.
AGGTAAGGATGCTATTGTGAGCTAAGGACTAGACAAAAAAATCCACCTTTGGAAATCTTTTGAAGTTCCAGACTCCTTTCCAATATGTTAGGTTGTTAGGAACATGGGGAAGAGCTTTGAGAGATATGTATCCCAAAGTTGTAGTGTATACCCCTGATTGAGATCCCCAACCTCGTTTATCTATTTTATTCCTGGCCACAGGCATTTTTCCTTGCAGAAGATTTACCAAAGTTTTTTTTTAGTGGGAAACTAAGGATGGCAGTTAGGAATATCCCAATTTTTCCAAGTTTGAGCTTCATCCGGTTCCCAGATGGAAATGTCCCGCAGGGTAAGCTGATTACAAGAGTGAAGGAAGATCTTTAGGTTTATCATTATCAGTTATGAGATCTAGAGGGCGGTCCCCAAGAATGGAATCTTCCCAAATCCTAACATGCTTCCCATTCCTAGGGATCCAAGTTAGCTCAGAGGTGAAGAAGCTAATCGTCTTTAAGTAGAGGGAGAAGACCATAGAGCCTTTAATGACTTTTATATAGGCCTCCAGACACCTGAGTCTTTCACCTGTAAAATATTTTTTCCAAAGGGCCTTTTTTCTCCAAGAAATTTTTCCTGAGACCAAATTCCAAAGAAGCTTGGATCCTCAAGCCAAATTTTGAGTTCTGAGATCCCTTATTGGGAGACCTCCTTTAAGGATAGGCTTTGAAATTTTTCCGTAGCTAACCAACGATATTCTATTCTCATTGGTTTTTCCTCCCTTCCAGAGAAATATTCTAAGGAGGCCTTGAATTTTTGTAAGTATTCCCCTTGGATAAAGAAGGATGGAGATTTGGAAGATTTGGATGCTCGAGAGGACTGACTTGATGAGAACTACTTTCCCTGCAAGATTCAACCAAGAGGCTCCCTAGGAGATAATTCTCATTCTGAGCTTGTCTACTAGGGGAAGCCAACATGATAGCTTTGGAGTGGTTTTGAAAATTGGAACGCCTAGATGTTTGAAAGCATCCCACTGTGTTCTCCCTTCTATTTCTAGAATTCTTAAAATTTCCCGCATATCATTTGGTGTACAATTTCAGCCACAAATTTGACTTTTTCAAATATTGATTTTGCTTTCGGAAGCTGCCTTATAGAGATCCAACTCTTGCGTAAAATTTTTGGCGGTGATGATACTTGCTCCACCTAGAAGAAGTCTATCGTCAGCGAACTGGGCATGACTTTTATCTATAACTCCCCTTACATTCCTGAGGCCTAAAATACCATGGTAGAGGTGGAAATGTTCCAACTGAAAACTGATAGATGGGGCTTGAATGACATATAAAACTGGAGAGAGAGGGAAACCTTGACGTATCCCTCGAGAAGCTTGAAAAACATCAGTTGCTCACCCATTGTCTAATGGAGAAATCCAAGGAGCACTAATGCAGGCCTTTACCCAATTGATAAACTTAGTGATGAAACCAAGTTTTCACATTACCTGAAACAAAAATTCATGCCGAACTCTATCAAAAGCATTAGCCAAGTCCAATTTGATGATCACACCTTTTTCACGTCGCAATATACTTGAATGGATTAATTCTTGAACCAAAATGATATTATCAAAGATTTGTCTCCCTTTCATGAAGCCTCCTTGGTTTTCTGGAATGATTTCAGGTAGGATTCCTTTGAGCCTGTTAGCCATTACCTTAGTAATTATTTTATAGACAATATTACATAACAAAATTGGCTTGAATTAATAAAAGGAGGAAGCCCCTTTCTCTTTAGGAATAAGGGCTAAGAAAGTGGAGTTTGTACTACCTCCTATATTTTTACAATTATGGGACTTCAAAAACATATTGTGAAGATATTTTTTTAATAATATTCCAACAACATATAAGAAACCTGGTTGTGAACCCATTCGGGCCAAATCCTTTGTCCAGATTCATATCTGTCAGGGCTAGATTTATTTCTTGGCACATGAGAGGAGCTGTAAGAAGTTGTTTTGCGGTTGTTTTCACTTTCGAAGGGATTAGGTCTAGAATCTGGGGGGACTCTCTTTCGAAAGAAATAATGTACTCAGTGTAGATGTCCTTGAATGGGAATCAACAACCTTTTTAATCCCTTCAAAGTCATGGATTTGTTGATTTTGGAATTAAAATTCCTTGACTACTTTAAATTGATTTCTAGCCTCTACTTTCTTATGGAAATAACTGGTGTTTTTATCCCTAGCCTAAATCCAACGACTTATAGATTTTTGTCTCCAATATTCTTCCTCCATATGACAAGTTGAGTGAAGAGTGCACTGGAGAGTTGCTTCTTTCTCTAAACACTCATGATAGATAGTCCCTTCTTCTATTTGAAGTTGGTGCTGCTCCAGATTGTGTTCGGCTTCAAATTTCTACTTGAGAAGAGATTTCATAGCCTTGGTCCAGGATTTAAGTGAGTGTTTCAAAATTCAGGGCTTCTCTTCCCAGACATAGAAGGCTGAGCCAAAAATCAGAGTTGTCCAAACCGATTGGACCAACTCTTGGAAACCTTCCTGCTGGATCCAGGAAGGGTTAAAGCAAAAGGGAATAGGTCCTAGATTTCATTCCCTAGAAAGATCAACTAGAATAGGATTGTGATCAGAGGCGTTGGAGGGGATAATTAAGGAGGAGACTATTATTCCCAACAGATGGAGAGACTGCTGGACAAGAAACGTGTCCACACGAGTAGGTATATGAACTAGTTCTACCCTTCTATTGTACCAAGTGAACTTTCCACGGGGGGGATTAACATCTTCCAGGTCCCATTCTGAGATGATGTCTTCTACTCATTCTCTGGAGGGATCTCTTACTAGATCTCCCTCTCTTTTTTTTCTTTTATTGAGAGGGTAATATTTAGATCCCCAACTAGAATTAGATTTTCCAACTGATGAGAGTTCAGATAATCCTGAAGAAGATTCCAACAATTTTTTTATTTTAAAAACCACATGAACATACATGTTAAAAATGCTTACATTGTAACATGATTCCTTATGCAGGAGCTCCATGAGGATCCAATGAGTGCAGAGATCTGAATTGGCTATATTGAATATGGAGGATTCCTGGAGCATTCCCAAGCCTCCAAAAGCTCCTCTTGCACTCACTTCTTTTCCTTCTCCTTTTTTCCAAAAGTTTTCACTTGTTTGGAGGACCTCTTATTTCTTCAATTTAGTCTCCTAAATTAGAAGAATATCGGGAGTAGTGATTTGGATAAGATATTTCATAGCTTCTTCTTTAGATCGACTCCCTATACACTACAATTCCAGGAGACAACTTTCAGTACATAACTTTTGGGATTGTGGAGGCCCCATGTGAGGCCTGACCTTGTTGTATGGTAGTTCTAGGGTTTAACATACTTTCCAGCATAGGTTGAGAACCCTTTTATTTGTATATGTGGGTGTTTGTTTCTCTTCTTTATTTTTCTAATTTCCTTCCCCTGGTTCCTATTTTGGAAATAGGTTGGGAGGCCTCATATTCGACCTCCTCCTCCTCTAAAACTTCTTCCTCCATTTCGGGTTCTGAAGGATTCACCAGGGGAACTGAATCTTGTGCTCCAATGAATTCCTTTTCTGTTATATCTATTTTCCCTAAAAAAACCATTCCTCAACGGTGTCTTTTGGGGGGTGGTTATCCTCTTTTTCAAGAGCTCCAAGGATTGCAAAACCATTCCCCGAGTCGGTCATATTCTTTCGAGTTATTGGTGCCTTGCTTACAACTGCGTTAGGGTTTGGGTTTTTCCCTTCCTTTGTTGTCGTAGCCTTAGGATTTGACCGAGGCCGCTTTGCTTGTTGCCATCCTTCCTCTGGTTCCTTTTCTTTTTGGGATACCTAAACTTTTGGGCATTGTTTTTGGAATTTACCATATTCATGGCATTTTCGACATTTAAATGGCTGTTGTTTACAATCTAGTTTTTGAAAATGTTGCCAGTCTCCAACTGTTAACTTGATAGCTTCAGGTAGACCAGCTTTTAAATCCACTTCCACACAAATTCACGCACAAGAGTATTGATCCTTTGGATCAGCTTTGTCAATGTACCTACCTATCCCATTCCCAATCAATTGCAAGGAAGAAGGGTTCCAGCAATGGATGTGCAGATTGGGGAGATGGACCCAAACTGGAACCACTTTGGGCAGATCAATAGCTGGATCGAAATCAGGCGTCCAACGATTGAGGTAAAGTCCTTGTAGACCCATGAAATACAACCCCACTTCAAAATATCAGATCCTGGTCCTCCTTGGAAATGAATTCAAATACGAAGAACCCTCGCCCGACTACATAACATGTGACACTATTAGATATCATGGGCCTCCAATTTTTCTGGATCCAATTGTCAGTAGTGTAAGGAGAAGGTCAGAGGCCTGTAGATAGGTCCACTAACTCTCGATCCGCAAGCGAGACAAATATTTGCATGGGGTGATCTGACAAAAGGGTGATCTCCGAGACTTCATCCAATTTTTTAACGAATTTGGGTAGTGGACTAGAGACTGGATTCTTTCCTTGATTGGAGAGTATGCGCTTGAAGGCATCTACAGCTGCAATGGGAGGTGGGGAGGCGAATCCCCACCTCCAACGGAGCTCATGATGGGGTCCTAGATCGAATAAACAATAAACCCTAACAGAGCCCTTTTGACAGGGTTCAACAATCGATTTTTTTCCCTAAAACCCTATTATTGTTATGAGCACTACTCTCTTGTAATTATTTAGGTTTCCTTTCCGGGAATAAAAAATATTATGATAGAAATATAATTAATAAATATTTATTTTTAGTTTTTATTTTTATAAAGTGTAAAAAACTTTCTACAATAATGAATTAAATTATTATTATTTATTTATTTTTAAGCTTAAATTATATAATAAGTTTTTAATTAATCGAGATACGTACATTTATTAATCTAAATAATTCATAAATACATTATAGCAATGTTACAAAATTAATAAAATAAACGCCTTAATCATTATTGATGTGAAAGTTATAGAAAAATAATCGAAACTTGTGATGAAGATTTACTAAAGATAAGTTAAATCCCGTTAACATGGTTGGTTTAGGCAGGCCTCATTCTATATGGAAAATCAAATTTGAACCTCACAAAGTATCTAGGAGGAGACAAAAAATCCAATAATATTAAGAGTTGGTGTGGCACCAGGCTATTACAATATTCAGGTGATTTTGGTGGCTTATATACCCTTGGGTTGCAGTTTCTTAGACCAAAGGCTAGTTTGGCAAGTCATGGAAAAACTAGAAAAAAAATCACCAAAGATAGTTGCCATTATCCATATTAACTTTCTTTTCCTTTGCTTTAATTGATAAGTAACATCACAAAATACACTGTTGTAGGGTTTGTAGATCGGTACATATTGTATTAATTTTGGAAAAAAGGTTGACTCGTGTTCTAATCTTGTATGGTTCATATACTGATACATGGTGTATTAATTTTGTAGAAAACATTGATCCATGCTTCATTCAGTAAAAATGGGTGTTCATTGTTGAAGTGTTAGAAATCAACGAAGTTGGCTAATCATTCTACGTTTTGGATTTTTTATCACTTTGTCAGAATTTGACAATGAAATCTTTGTTGAAATCACGATTTTTCAATGCTCAAATTGCATATTTTATTGCGAAAATGAATTTATTGTCCTCAAGAACCCCTAAGCACTCAGATTATGTAATTCCAACAAATTATATTTGCAATTTCAATAATCTCAACCGGATTCCAACCAAAACAATTACACATTAAATTCACTCATGACTATTGGTCCTTATAAATATAATTGCAATATACATATAAGCACACTATGTATATACAACATGTATATACAACAACTGCTTATATGTGTATGCAAGACTATGTGACAACTAATGAGACAAGTTGTGACAACTAACATGACAAAATGCATAGGGTGATCATAATTATTTGTCATTTTTTAAATGCTCTATGAGGTAAGCTTGTTCTTGGGGTGCTTGATGCATTTTACAAGGTAGATATTATAGACTGACAAGCAAATCACTTATGAAATACATTTTTTAATTAAAAATATACTTTAATATTTTATTTAAAACTTAGGGTTAACGTTATCAAAACATGACATATAATGTTTAGGATTATCTGTGTGGTGCAAGTCATTATTCTATGACCCATATTCCATGAGTATAGCCGCAACTGATCAATTTCTCATGGTTTTGAATAGTCCACTTAGTACTCATTGCATCAAGTGGGGCGAAGAAGTGGAATTGATATTAGTGAAAGGAATTGCATAGCATCAATCATCACTTTTGAGGCTTGCACCTGCTAACTAGGACTTCCCAAGAGGCCACCCATCCCAGAACTCCTCTGGCTCAAGTGCACTTAAATGTGGAGTTTTCCACACAACCTATCCTACTTAGCTTGCTACCCCATTTTCAAAACCTTAGCAAGTATCACCTTTATACCTAAGACTAACATGAGAAAATTTGATGGAAAGGATCAAATCACCTGGATTTTTTAGATGGAGCAATTCTTTGATCTACACCAGGTGTCCACTTTGCAAAATGTAACTAATGCATTCTTATATTTAGAACCTGATCAATTTGTATGGTGCCAATGGTTTTGTGACCGTAAAAAGGAATGTATTATCTCTTGGTCTATATTCACAGGATAATTGATTGCACATTATCGGGATAAAAATAACAACACCTTTTTTAGCCAGTTGGTAAATCTCAAGCAAAAAGGTCCAGTTATTGATCACATCAAGCAATTTCAGCAGCTAAGTCTGAGAGTGAAGAATATTCCAGAATATATATTATTATATATCTTCATTGGAACCTTGAAATATAACATTCAACACGAGGTGTGCCTCTTTGAACCATCATCCCTAGAGAAGGCTTTCATGATGGCAATGAAGGTTGAAAGTAAAAATATGGCAAAGAATACTAGAAAGGCCTTCTCCAACACATACAGAGAAAATAACGTTCCTTCTTCTAAACCACCACAAAGGTTGACACCCCAATGAAACAAGAGAAAAAGGATCATGCTTTAATTGTGACAACAATTATAGTAAGGGACATAAGTGCGGTGAGAAGAAATTATTCTACATAGATTGTGAAGAGGAGTAAACAAAAGAAGAGGAAGCATCTAGAGAAGAGGTGACTTCAGAAGAAATATAAGCATATACTTCAGAAGAATTTACTCCCACTATATCTTGCCATGCATTAGATGGAATTAGCGCTCCTCAAGCTCTCAATATCAAAGGATACATCAAAAACGAAAAGGTAAGAGTGTTAGTTGATTCTGGTAGTACTCATAATTTCATTCACTGTAAATTAGCCAAAGTTCTTCATTGCTTTGTATATCCAGCATAAGAGTTTCAAGTTATGATTGCAGATAAAGGAACTATAAATTGCTGAGGGAAATTCCATAATATCAATCTTGTTACAGGGGAATATGTATTGAATAATCCAACTATTGCTATCCCATTGGGTGGGGATGATGTTCTATTAGGTGTCCAATGGTTACAATCATTGGGAACAATGGATTTTAATTTTAAAAAAAATTCATGAAATTTTCATGAGAAGGAAAAGAATATGAGTTAAATGGTATCACAGGAAACCAATCAAGGTGATAAGCTCTAATGGTATGACAAAGTTGTTGAAAAATGGACATCAAGGTGTAGTTGCACAATTGTGCTCATTAGATGTTCAAACCTCAAAGCTCCCTACTCCCCAAATCTCCAAAGGGTCATTAATAAGCATTCCAAGGTATTTGAAGATATTCCCAAAGATATTCCACCTATTCGAGACTTTGATCATGTTATCCACTTAATTCCAAACAGTTTTCTTCCTAACATAAGTCCTTACCAATATCTCTATAGCCAGAAGAGCAAAAATGAGTGTATGGTTGTTGATATGTTAGAGCCTGGGATAATTAAGCCCAGCTAAAGTTCTTACTTTGCACCATTGGTAATGGTACCCAAGCCAGATGGATCATGGTGTATGTGTACTTATTATAGAGAGATAAAAAATATCACCATTAGAGATAAGTTTCCCATTCCCGGCATTGATGAATTGTTAGATGAATTAAATGGAGTGGCAGTCTTCACAAAGTTGGATCTTCATTATGGGTATCATCAGATTCGAATGAAGGATGAAGACATCCCCAAAACAACATTCAGAACTCTTGAAGGCCACTATGAATTTTTGGTCATTCCATTTGGTCTCACAAATGCGCCTTCCACATTTCAAGGCTTGATGAATTATATTTTCAAGCCTTTCCTTAGAAAAATTGTGCTGGTATTCTTTGATGATATACTAATCTATAGCAAGTCTTGGGAAGAACATCTTCAACATGTTGGCAGGGCCCTACAACTACCAAAGGAGAAATAACTTTATGCAAAACCCTCAAAATGTTTCTTTGGGATAAAGGAGGTAGAGTATTTGGGTACTCATATTATATCTCATGAAGGTGTCAAGGTAGACCCTAGCAAAATTAAATCCATGATGGACTGGCCAAGTCCAAAAATACTAAAGAATCTTTGAGGATTCTTAGCTCTGATGGGGTACTACTGTAAGTTTGTTTGAAACTATGGAAGAATAGCAACTCCTATAACAACATTTCTGAAGAAAGATGCATTTTCTTGGACTCCATAGGCAAATCAAGCTTTTCAACAACTCAAAGAGGCAATGTGTAAAGCTCATGTTTTTGCGACACCATACTTCACAAAAACCTTTATTGTGGAATGTGATGCTTTAGGAAATGGAATTGGAATTGTACTAATGCAAGGACACCCTCTTGCTTTCACAAGTCATCCAATCAAGGGAAATAACTTAAAAAGTCCCATTTAACAGAAGGAAATGTTGGCAATATTACATGCCTTGAAGCAATGCAACCCCTACCTTATGGAGAGACATTTCAAGGTTAAAAATGATCATGATAGCCTTAAATACTTATTGGAACAAAGGCTATCTCAGAAGAGCAACAAAAATGGGTGACAAAGATGTTGGGATATGACTTTGAAATCATATACAAAAAGGGGAAGCAAAATGTTGTCGTAGATGCACTCTCCAAGAAAGATGAGGACGCTGAAGCATTACTCTATGCTATGTCTTTCATCCAACCAGATTGGATAGCCAAAGCAAGGGATGAATGGAAAAATGACGAAGAAATATGGACATTCATTCAAAAGTTGCAGGAGGATCCTAGTGCCTCTAATACATTTATGTGGAAATATGACTTACTATGGTACAACAATTGCCTATATCTTGGTAAGAGTTCCCAACTCAAGCAAGAGGTACTTTTTGAATTGCACTCCTCATCGATAGGAGGGAAATCGGGTATTTTAAAAAGCTACCACAAGGTAAAGAAATATCTTTTTTGGGATGGTCTTAAAACTTTTGTTCAAAAATTTGTGACAGAATGCTTGATTTTCCAACGAAATAAAGTGGAAACAATTAAGACCCCAGGTCTCCTACAACCTCTTCCATTCCAATCCAAAGGTGGACAGAGGTCTCAATGGATTTTATCACATGTTTACCAAATTCCGAAGGAAACAGTGTCATCATGGTGGATTTTGATACACTTACTAAATATGCACACTTTTGTGCACTATCTCACCCCTTCAAATAAAGCATGATCATCAATTCTTTTATGGAGACAATCCAAAAACTACATGGTACTCCAAATATTATAATAAGTGACAGGGATCCCATTTTCACTGGAAACTTTTGGACCGAATTATTTTCTTGTTTGGGTATTAAACTGGCTCATATCTTATCTTGTCATCCTCAATATGATGGACAAACATAGATCGTAAACAAATGTTTGGAAGGGTATCTTCGTTGTTTTGCAGCTGATAAAAAAACATAATGGGTCAAGTGGTTACCCTTGGCAGAATGGTGGCATAAAATTTCCTTCCATATTTCATCAAAAATGACCCCATTTATGACACTTTATGGCTATCATCCACCATCCATCACATCTTCAGTAAGATATTCCTCCACGGTTCAAGCAGTGGAAGACCACATGAAGCATCAACAACAACTTCTTCAACTCTTAAAGGACAACCTGAATCTAGCACAAAATTGGATGAAACAACAATAAGATCAACACCCCAGTGAACGAAGCTTTAATGTGGGGGATTTAGTGTTTTTAATACTACAACCATACAGACATATGTCCCTAAAGAACACTAAGAAGGATAATAAATTATCACCTAAATACTACGGTCCCTACAAGGTACTACAAAATATAGGTAGTATGGCCTACAAATTAGAACTACCTAAATCTTCATGAGTCCATCCAGTTTTCCATGTTTCTTGTTTGAAGAAGGTAATCGATGACAAGCTAAAAGTTCAAACAGTATCACTAGGAAGAGGGTGTCTTTCCTCTGAGGAGGTAAGGCTAGGGAGAGCAGGAACCCACTGACTGAAGGGATAGGAGGGTGTCCTAAGTGGATGTGAAGGGAGATGAATATCTCACTACTGAAGCAAAGGTCACTAGAGCACATAAACATGATATGGATCCATGTGACACAGTGGTTAACCCTTAGGGCTCTAGACACCTACCCCGAGGTTAAAAACACCAATAAAGGGCAGTCAACAATGCTATTAAGACATAATACCCCTAAAGGATGACCAAATGGCCCAACGATGACCACCATTTCTTGATAACACCCCTCTTGATCAGAAAATTGACCCTCTCCCCCTAGGGACCACTTGAAGGTGTGTTAGGTATAGGTGCAACTTAGCACTAACTCCAACTATAGGATGAGTGCTCTTCACAAGAGTGCACGAGAACCTGTGAATCTATTAGTACCTATAGACCTACAAACATATCAAATGTCTGAGAGGATTAAAATCATATAAATGCAGACACTTTCGTCCTTCCTTGTTCACAAAATGAGGGAAACAAACTAAGAACGATAAAAACTAACTAGACAATGAAAAGACATCAAATGCAATGCATAAGAAGATTCCTAATGCAACTAACCCTACCTACCCTAAACTTGACATTTAAAGTAGGCTAAGTGAAATTATACCACCAATGTAACCATCGTAGTAAGCAATTCATACCTGATATATTAACTTTGTCTTTTAATGTAATCAATTACAATACCTCATTGATGATATGTTGAGTTTGTACCAGGATATTCATCTGGATTAGTGCAGGAAACCGAACCTTCTTAAGAACCTAAAATACTTGAAATTGGTACCACATAGAAGCATTGCTTTGACAAGCCTTGTTGATCCATGCTTCTAGTAGACTTATGTATGGGACACCTTCATCATACATGTCTTCTAAGAAAAAATTATTCCTGAAACTCCCTCATAAATCCTGAACTTAGGAGGCTATTTGTAAAGTTGGTCCTCGCAAATATTCATATGTGAGCCGCAACTTGTCTCTGCACTTACTAAATCATTTCTTTGGATATATAATTATATTGCTTATCTTTTCCATTATCATGTTAGTAACCCCAATAATTCTTGAACTTTTGAAATTGTCAACAATATAATTCATACCTTCATGCTTCAAATGAAAAGATAAAAAATAAATATTATGAAATTTAGGGATGAAAATCATAATGGTCCACCTACCTTCCTCGGTCTTGTTGGGATGTATCATTAATGGTTTACTGATGCAGGGTGGAGTGGGATGAACAAATTCTTCAATGCTTCTTGAGGAGCACAACTGAGAGTGATAAACTAGGCTCATCATATGTTGAATATCTATAAAAGAATCCTATGTGTAACATGCTTCCTTGTTGTAGGACGAGTATGACGAAGACATCATGAAAGTATCACTAGAGATATGGTGTCCCATACCTTCAAACTCTTCATCATAATGGGCCATCTGCATATGAAAACTATCTGCAAATTTTGGTGATGTTTCATCTTCAATTATAGTGGCAAAAGGGTTGATCCATTCTTCATCATTAACCTCATAAGGAGAAGGAACAATCATTAGAGGAATTTTGGGGTCTAAAATGGGCCTCCTAAGGAAAATAATAAAATAATAGTTAAAATAATAAAATAATGGTTAAAATAATAAAATAATATTAATTAATTTTGGAGGAAGAAAGAAAAAAACTACTTTTTGTGTTCGTATTTTCGACATATCTCCCTGTGCTTTTACTCAAATTTCAATCAGGAGATCTCGTTGGATGCGGAATTTGATTCCACGTCCAACGAGTACCCACACTGCATACGTTTGACAGACCCCACTACCCCAAAAACAAGAAATACCTAAAAAAACGTGATGATGACATCATCATCACGTTTTTTCAGGTATTTCTTGTTTTTGGGGTAGCGGGGTCCATCAAAAGTATGCAGTGTGGGTACTCGTTGGATGCAGAATCAAATTCCACATCCAACGAGCTCTCCCGATCGAAATTTGAGTAAAAACACAATGAGATATGTCGAAAATACGAACAAAAAAAGTAGTTTTTTTTAATGACAAATATGCCAATTCAACCATTATGGTTGACTTGTTTTATTGAAATTCTATTGGTTCTTGAATTCCAACTCACAAAAACTTATTTTGGCACGTTTTCTTATAAGGCCCATTTTAGACCCCAAATTTCCTCTAATGAAATTATGGCTCAACCTGAGTAACTTCATCAAGTTGTCCTTCCTTGCTGCAACATATGGAGACAATGCTACCTGGTCTCGAGGAAACATAGAAAGGTGGACCCATAAATGTCGAATAACCATCATCCTCAGAATTCACGTCATTATGTTCCCATAGATCTGATAGGTGATAAGGAGTTTTTGTATGTTGGAAGGGAGAATTCATCATATCTTTCTATTCTCCAGCTTTTTCAACTAGGACTTCTAGATCTTCATATATAGGATCGTCATCATATGCACCTTCTTGGGGAGCTTCATCTATCGTGCTTGAGATATCATCAGTTAGGCCTTCGACAATGGTTGCTTCAACTTGATCCCAGTTTTGGGCTTCCTTACTGAACAAGTCACTTGCATGCTTGACATGAGGCATCCATTCATCACGTCTCCCTGAATCCAAGTGGTTACAAAATGTTTCCACCAATTCTACTAAGGATGATATCGTTCCTTTATTTAGGCCCACAAACCAAGCGAGAGCCTTTCCTCCCAAGTGAAGGACTAATGTTCGCATGTAAACATCTTCCTCTTCTTTAATACCATATTCTGAAGCCAAATTCATAAACCGTTCTACATAATGTGTGACATTATCGTGGTCACCCTTAAAGGCATGCCAGAATATCTCCGATAACTCAGCTAAATATTTAGGGAAGCTTGATAAATCAAGAGGAGGGAAACTTATTTCCATTTCTGTAGCAGTCGGATTATCAGGATCCTTAAATTCAAATGGAATATCATCTTTGAATTCTTCGCTCGAGTCATATTGTGAATGGATGCTTCCCAATGTTTCTTCCCATATACCATCGATCATGCCATTTTTTTCATGTTCTTCGATACCATAATTCCAATCCATATTGAATGCATGAATGAACTGCTTGAATGAAGAAAAAAATTTACGAGAAAAACCCTCATACCAATTCCTGATAGACAAGTTGTCTTCTAAGTGAAGAGATAACAGAAAGATCCTCATTTTGATGTCTTCGTGTTAGATATTGCTTTCCCGAAGGAATTGCATGAATTCCTCCACATGTGTTTATGCATGGTACTCAAACTACTAGAATAATGGGAAAAGTGCCTTCCCACCATCTTGAATGGCATACTTGTGTGGAATTCCCAAAATGCATGAAAAGTCCAATTTGTCCATCCACAATTCATAATTGGATGCCATATCATCAAGATCCCCTGTCTTTGTATAGTACTTCATTTATTTTTCTTTGATTGGAGTCGTTGGGAGAGACATGCCAAGTTAGTTAAGCAAATTTCACCAAAGTACTAAACAAAACAAGGGCATGCCTGATTGATGGGGTGGGATGAGTTCTTTGTGGAGTTTCCTGGTAAGCCTGCAGGTTAGTTATTTCAAACAAATTTATGCAATTATAAACAATCAGTACTTCAAGACTTATCAAAGTGTCATTCTTGCTCGGATAAGTCGCCTAAATGAATTTGAGGTTCTCAGCAACGACGCCAAAATGTTACCGGATGAAATGGCAGTCCAAATCACCAATAAGCAAGTGAGGATGAAGTGACCACTGTCACATTATTCAACTTCTCCCAACTGCTTCGGAAGCCTAAGCCTCCTAAGGGAGAGCCCTATTACAACTCTACAAAGACACTAAAACACCAAATTGTTCTATTTCGAGGATGTTAGTTACCAGTGCCTTAATGGAGTCAAATATGAGTGTGAAAGTGTCATGTTAAGTGTGTATATGGGGTATACTCCAATAATGCAATTTATTGAATGATAAGAAAGTAAACAACATCACACTAAGTATCATTCAACCAGTAGACAATTACTTTGTGAGGTGCAATGTCATATAACAAATGTTATCCACAATGTATCCACCATATATTAGACCTGAGAGCAAGTTATTAGTCCATTATAATTACCATGTTAAGCATTTGGTTGAGATGAATAACATGACATTTGAGCAAAATGTATAGGGGTATTATGTGTGAAATTATTGTTTGAACCATCGATTATTTGTAGTATAGCAGCATGCCTAATAAACAAACACATATCAACATACAAGTGCTTTCAATCACTTATATAATTCAAATGAAATAAAGATAAGACAATGGTAATATCAATTAAGTCGATAAGAAATGTATGTAAGTGTAATCATGACAGTAATAACATTGTTTATACCAGCAATAAGCATCAATGTATCAATGCTATTATTAGTAGTATTATTCGCATCATTAACATAACAATACACATGGACAAGTATTCACTATAGTGCATGTAACTTATTGTATGTATAATTTGGGTGCAGACTATATAAGTATGATAATAAATAGTGCTTAGTCTACTTTGGTGTCATATCATTATCTAACCACTTGTTATTTCGTCTATGTGTAGGCTATAGAAGTGAATATTAGAGGGTGTTAACAATCCACCTTTTTGGTGTCAAATTAAAGAAACAACACAAGATCATCTAACCATTGCTTAGTTTGTTGTGTGCAGGATGTTAAAGGGAATACGTAAAGAGGGTTTCCACTGTAAAGGGCATCCCTTTGGGTTGGTAGAAGGCTTGGAACCATCCTTGTCCATAGGTCGTGGGGGAGTGATGATAAGACTGTCATTGATGCTAGAATGGCAGTGAAGCTCCAGTATGAAAGAGGCTAAGTATGCCTGAAGATGTTGACAAGGTTTGACATTCACTTGTGGATGACAGTATCCTCTTTTGAGGATGGTCTTGTAGGAAATAACACTATGTTCCTGAGAGTGGTACTTATTAGCTAAGGATGGACCTGCAGACGTTACTCTCGCATGGAGAGTGTTGGGCACCATTTTGACCTCTTTTTGTCACCTAAATATCTCCTATTTTCCTCCATAAAACATTCATACTGATTTATAAAGCCTTAAATTCACCTATAGACCTTGGTCAAGAGGTATAAATGTCATTGCTTTTTAATAAATTGAATTTTGGGATTTTTAAAGCATTTAAACTAAGGTTTTTATTCAGGATTACGGGATGTGCTAACTTCCCGTATTGTCTCCAAAGTTGAGCACTTGCAGGCCAGCTAGGCGTGAACTGAAAGATGGAGAAAAGATCCTCAGTGTCCAAGGATGGATGAACTTCCAACGGATAGATGATGTGGCTATCACAGGTGTCCAATCAAAGTCGGTCAAAGATGACCACCTGCGTTTCCACTCAGCACAAAAGCAGGGCAGTTCCGATTTTGTTGATTTTCACGGATCTGATAGAGGATCTCGATGATTGAATGTCATTATTAGTTTCCAGGTTAATAGCGTTTCTAGTTTTCTTTTGAATTTGTATAAGTACTTCACAAAACAAAGGAGAGAGGACATCACGATTTGACTGAAAACGCAGGCTGTTTTGGTACTGTGTTGTTCTATTACTATGTGTATTCGATTTATGGTGAATATAATTACAATTTAAGCTCTGTGATTCTTCAATTGCGTGTGTGAACGAGGCATTGGAGGGCCCCCATTGTCGAGTCTGCACACCCCTTTTATTGCCAGTGAATGCGATTTGGATTGTTGCAGCGACTTGGATTGATGTAAACGATTTAAATTGTGTCAGTGGTATGTTTTAGTTTCTGTAGGACTTGATTTTCTTATTGCAGAATAGATTAGATTGCTTTTAATTAGTTTTATCAGCTCTGTTACCTCATTAGTTACACGTTGCAAGAATGTTTCAGACTACGATTCCATTATACTATACATCACTTGCATTTTTATAAGCTCTGTCGTTTTATTGGCTATATATATTGAAGGAATGGTTTAGACTACGATCTCATTATGCTGTATATCGCTTGCTTATTCAATGATGAAGTGTTAAGAACAATTATACATTATGAATGCTTTCCTGTAAGGGAAATTGATGATTGGTTGTTTTATTCAGTACTGGGATACTAGGCAGAGTCTTGTAGTCCATATCTTAAAGTTATGGTTAATTTGTAATTGTTTTTATTATCTCCGTGCTTTCACATATAAATTGCTTTCATATATAAACTGTTGTGTAATTGAAAGAGCAAATGAAGTTGTTCCTGTAAAGGGATTTTTGTGTTTTCAAGTGACAGTATTTTTAATCTTTCAATAGGCTTATTTCATAGATAACTAGATTACCAAACAAGTCTAGATTTGAGTCCTAATACTTGGATATGCCTCTAAGTCTACCAACCCGGATTGACATAAACTGAAGGTTTGATTTGCATCAGTAGATCGAAGCCCAACATTTTGGCACCGTTGCTGGGGAGGCATTGTAGAAGCAGGCTTAGGAACTTTAGTTCTCTGATAAAAACAAAAATTTCAACAAAAACATAGAGTAGATTTAGTTTTATTTCAAGACAAAGAGACGAGAAAGGAAGATTTATCAAAAACCCCCCAAAAATAGAAATAACAGGACCTTCTTTTCCAAAAGGATTCATCTCAATAGTGGGTACTTCTAAAATGGCTGAGGAAGAAACATCAAAAGGACCAACTGCAGAACAGAGAAGTGAATATGAGAGGATGTTGGAAATAGAAAACAAACGAAGACAAGAGAGAAGAGAAGAAGAGAGGCGACATGAAAGAGAAGAAGAGAGGAGACATGAGAGGGAAGAAGAAAGGAGAAAAGAGAGGGATGAAAGAACCGAAGGAGATCAGGAAGCCACCTTTAAATTTCCCATTTTGGACACTAGCATTATCCTAGGGGAAGAGGTAAAAATGAAGAATATCCCACCATCTGTCTTACCAAACTTCTATGGCCTGACCTCTGAAGATCCTGACTCTTTCCTATTTGAGTTTGATATCTTGTGTCGAACTTATGGATACACTGATGACACCCATAAGCTTCGTCTTTTCCCTGCTACCCTTAAAGCAGCTGCCTTGAATTGGTTCATGGGCTTAGGAGAGAATTCTATTACTAGCTGGGATGAGATGAGGAAGATCTTTCTTTGAAAATATCAGGCCTATTGTAGATCAAAGGATCTAAAAGATGACATTTTTGGAATGAATCAACAGGAAGATGAGAGCTTGGAGGAGTATTTGGAAAGATTCTCATATAACCTACAGAAATCTAAATACAATTCTTTGACACCAGAGATGATTAGAACAATATTTCTGAAAGGGATAAGAGAAGAGTATTTGGATATTTTGAATGTTATGGGAAATGGTGACATCTCTTACCTTCCCTTTGATGAGATACAAGATTTATGTCAGAAATATTCAAGAGGAAAGGCTAGAACTGGAAAAAGGGATATCACTACCAAAGTAACTAGATCTGCAAACAGTGGCATCTCTAGAGCTGATCTTGGAAATCTACTAGAAGATTTCAAGACTGATTTATTGAGTACCTTGGGCATACAAGTCGAAGTAGCAAAAACCAAGAAGAGACAAGAACAACAGGACCAGAAAGATCAAGCTTTGTCTATCTTTTGTCCTAAGTGTAGAAAGAAACACCCACTAAAAGAATGTCCTTTAAATACTGTTGAAATTTGTGGCTTGTGTACTTTTAATCACAAAACTGATGACTGCCCGAGATTGAAAGAATTGAGGGCAGCTCGGATGGAGGAGAATCAAAGCATGGAGTCTCTCTACTTTATGGGACAACGAAGACCTTGGCAGCCACGATTTTCAGGTATGTCTCAAGATCCTATGCAGTAATTTCATACAAATTATCAAACTCCTATTCAGAATTCATGGAGTGCACCCATGCCCTGGAAAACTTGGTCCCCTCCATTAGCCCAATCTGCTCCAAATTGGAGAGGTTATACCCATGGTAACTAGACATATCAGCAGGCCTATTTTCATCCCTATCAACAACCTTCATCCTATCCCCAATACCAGCAGAATCAGGTTCAAGCCCCATCTTTCCAAGTTCCATCTTTTCAACAACCCAACAACATGGCTCCTCAGTTGGGTCCACCACCTCAACAGCTTCAATTGCCATCCAATCAGCCTCCACCTCGGCCCACACAATTACCAGCTCAGCCAATTCCAAATCCAAATAATAAAACAGACAAACCTATGTATAATGTTGATGAGGGAATGGCACTCCCTTACTCAATCCTCCCACTGTAAAATATCAATTTAAGATCTGTGAAAACCTTACAAAAAGAATCTCCTGTTATTTTAGAAGAACAAACAGAAAATGAGAAAACTCCAAAAAAATTAAATACTGAAAAATCTCAGTCAGAAAATCACAGTCAAAAAGGGAAAACATTAGTATCTTATACACCTCCTTTTCCCGAAAGGTTGGTCAAAGAAAAATCTTCAATTTCCTTACCTGATTTTGATGTTTTGAATGAGTTAACAAATGTATATGTCAAAATTCCTCTACTGCAGGCTATAAAGGATATTCCAATTTACACTAAAGCAGTTAAGGAATTTTGTCTTAATAAAAGAAAGAAGGATCCATCAAAAATTCATGTGGTAGGCAATCTAGCAGGATTAAAGTCTAACACTGTTTTCATTGAAAAGTATGTAGATCCTGGAATCCCAATGGTTACAATTACTATTAATAATTTTTCAATTCCAAAAACGTTGATTGATCTAGGTGCTGCCATTAATGTCATGACACTTGAGACAATGGAATACCTTCATTTGACAAATCTCAGACCAACTACAACAGTTTTGGAATTAGCTGATAGGTCTAAAATTACACCTGAAGGGGTCCTAGAAGATATCATTGTTTCTTTAGACTCCTGGGAGTATCCTGTTGATTTTATAGTGCTACAACCAAAGTCTAACCTAGGAGGTCACCCATTGATTCTTGGTAGACCCTGGTTGGCAACAGCAGATGCCTTCATAGGGTGTAGGTCAGGAAGTATGCTCATCTCACATGGGACAGAGAGAAAACAAATTGCACTTTACCCTTCTGCCCAAAGACCTTCTACATTAGATCAATTTTCATGGATTAATGAGACAAAAGAACAAGAAGAAGAAGTGATTCATCCTGTCCTGAGTATCAATCAGTTCTTTGATTTTCAGGAAGAAAACAACGAAGATTTGTTAGATTATTTTATTGCTGAACCTGATATTTCTGAAGAATTAAGAGACATACAATATGCTGCAGCAAATCAAGCTTTGGGTTATAATTTTCAGGAAAATTGCACAGTACACTCTCTAGCATTGGCACTGCATGATATTTTTAATGTTCATTCAATCACATATATTCAAAGTAAAACAATTGAAATCAGTCCAGGAAAATAGTTGAATATAAGTGCACATCTTACTACATCACAGGAAGAACATTTGATTACCTTGCTAAATAAACATTCCCATGCATTTGCTTGGGAGTACACTGATATGCTAGGTATTCATCATGAGACATGCACTCACCACATTTACACAGATGATAAAACCAAACCTATTAGACAACCGCAACAAAGAATGAACCCTATACTAAAAGAAATAGTCAAGGAAGAGTTGCAGAAGTTGTTAAAAGTAGGATTTATTTACCCCATTTCCGACAGCCAATGGGTTTCTCCCTTGGTTGTTGTTCCTAAAAAGAATGGTAAATGGCGCATATGTGTAGATTACAGGGAGTTAAATAAGGCAACATTAAAAGACTATTTTCCATTGCCTTTCATTGATCAAGTGTTGGATACCTTAGCTGGAAAAGAATATTTTTCATTTCTAGATGGTTTCAGTGGGTATAATCAAATTAGTATTGCAAAAGAAGACCAGGACAAAACCACCTTTACATGTCCCTGGGGCACATATGCCTACAAGGTTTTACCTTTTGGATTATGTAATGCCCCAGCTACCTTTCAGAGGGCAGTCTTGGCCATCTTTGCAGATCTGATTCATGAGTGTGTTGAAATTTACATGGATTATTTTTATGTGTATGGAAGTACCTTTGAAGATTCCTTGGCAAACCTGGAGAAAATTTTAAAAAGGTGTGTTGACTCAAATCTTTCCCTTATTAATGAAAAGTGTTTTATGATGATGACTGAAGGGATAGTTTTAGGACATCACATTTCTGCATCTGGAATAAAGTAGATCCTGCTAAAATTCAAATCATTGAAAATTTATCTGAACCAACAACTCAAACAGTTGTAAGAAGCTTTTTAGGGTATGCAGGCTATTATCGTAGATTTATTGCAAATTTTAGTAAGATAGCTTTGCCATTGTTTAAATTGCTTTCAAAGGATGTGCCTTTTAATTGGGATACTGACTGTCAATCTGCATTTCAGACACTTAAAGAGAAGCTCTCAACTGCTCCCATTTTAAGGGGACCAAATTGGACATTGCCTTTCCATATTTCTATTGATGCCTCTGCTATTGCAATAGGGGCCTCATTGGGCCAGAAAGAACATACTTTGACTTATGCCATCTATTTTATTAGTAAAAATCTGACACCTGCAGAGTTGAACTATACAGTCACTGAAAAGGAAATGTTGGCGGTGGTTCATGCTGTAAACAAATTTCGTCATTACATAACTAGCTACGAAATTTGTGTCCATACAGATCATTCAACCTTACGATATTTAATGAATAAGTCTATCACTAATGGTCAGATTACTAGATGGTTGTTATTAATGCAGGAATTCAATATCACTGTCTTAGATCGACCTGGACAAGAAAATCAAGTGGCAGACTTCCTGTCTCATTTGCACAATACTGGTGAGGTTGTTCCTGTTTTAGATAGTTTTCTTGATGAACATCTGTTTGCAATATTTGTTATCACTCCTTGGTATGCTGATATTGCCAATTACTTATCATCAGGTCAACTACCACCCTCTATGTCATCTAAAGAAAAGAAAAAGATTATTAAACAAAGTGCTAGGCATATATGGGTTAATGGTGATCTCTTTTACACAGGATATGACCTAATTATAAGAAGATGTGTACGACAGGATGAAATTTTAGATATTTTAAAGGCATGCCATGATGAACCGTGTGGTGTCCATTTTGCAAATAAAAGAACAGCATACAAGATACTCAATTTGGGGTGTTATTGGCCTTCTATTTTCAAAGATGCTAAGAGGTATGTTAGAAGTTGTGATACTTGTCAAGGGATGGGACGGCCAGTCCGGTCTAATGAAATGCCACTCCATCCCCAAATCCTCATTGAACCATTTGAAAAGTGGGCCCTTGACTTCATTGGTCCAATTCATCCACCATCACAAGGGAAGAAATACATTTTGGTATGTACGGACTATGTTACTAAGTGGGTAGAGGCCAAACCTTTACCAAGAGCCACAGAGCAAACTGTGGTAAATTTTCTTCTTGAGGAGATATTTGTCAGATTTGGGGTGCCTCGAGAGATTGTAACTAATCAAGGTGCCCAGTTTACTTCCAAATTAGTGTAGGAGATAGCAGAAAAGTACAAGATCAAGCACAGAAATTCTACCCCTTACCATCCATAAGCAAATGGCCAAGTGGAATCTACAAACAAGACTTTAGAAGGCATCATCACCAAAACTGTTCAGATGCATAGGAAGGACTAGTCAACTAAGCTTACTGAAGCTTTATGGGCATACCGTATCACTTGGAAAAACAGTACTGGTTTTTCTCCTTATCAGCTTGTTTACGGTAAGCAAGTCCTCCTCCCTATAGAGTTTCAAATTCATACCTTCAAGTTAGCAGCAGATTTGGGCATGGATCTTTCTAAGGCTCAGCAAGAAAGAATACTTCGGCTGAATCAACTAGATGAGATGAGACAAGCTGCCATAGAACACAATATTTTGATACAACAGCAGAGAGCTCAATGGCATGACAAGTTTATTAAAAAGAATCAATTTCACATCAGTGACTGGGCACTATTGTTTGACTCAAAGTTCAAAGACTTCAAAGCCAAATTCACCACTCACTGGCTTGGTCCATATGATATTGCTGAAGTATATGACAATGGCTCAGTCAAACTTCAAACAATCGATGATGAAGCACGTCAATTTGTGGTCAATGGCCATCGGCTCAAATTGTATACCAATCCTATCAACAAGGAATATTTTAAACAGCAAATTTGACAGCAGCGAAAAATGGAAGTGCTGGATAGACACATCAGTGTTTCTCCTTCACTTACTTCTTAGCTGATCAGCCATGAAAAAATAAACAAAAAGAAAAAAAGAAAAAAAAGAATCAAAAAATTATATAACACCAAAAAAAAGGAGGTTTAGTTGTGAAAACCAGGTCACTGGCACAATATAAACTTGAATTTTCTATGGAAAACCAGGTTTGCCTGGCCATTGAAAATTCATTAAAAAAATATTTTTCAACTTTCATGTCTTTTACATAGTTTTATTTCCAACAATGAAATTCTTGTTTGACTTGAGGACAAGTCAAAAGGTAGGCCTGTGAGGGGGATAAGCATTTTTTTTGCTTTCGTGGAACCCTCCAAGTCTTTTTCATATGCAGAAGGGACCTGATTTCCAGCAATATAGTGATTTTTAACAATGCAGCGGTACCTGACTTCTAGTAAGGCAGAAGAAATTTATAGAAGGACCTGACTTTCAGCAAAGTAGAAGGAATCTGAGATGGCAAACAAAAGACATCAGAAGGACAGAAATGAATCAGAGATAAATGCAAACCAGCTTTATCAGGCAGCAAGCTCATCATACAGGGATATCAAGCAAAGTCTGTAAGAATTTTTCAGTTTTTGTGTTTTAAAAGTTTCATGGTTCTTTGTTTCAAAGTGATGACATATTTACCTGTGCTAGTAAGCTTGACTGCCTATTTTATCCTGACAGTCTTTGCTAGCATTCCATTTACTTTCCATTAGTCTCTGCCAGCACTCCATTTATTTTCCATTATCCTACTCTAGGGGTCAAGATGGTGGTCAAAATCAAACCTAAGAGCAAATTTTAAATGGCCAAAATATATACTGCATTCTACAGGCAGGGTTTTCTTCTTGGCAGAAAGATAAAAAGGGTCTCCTTCTCAGCAGAAAGTGAAATGTTTTAAGAAAAATAAAACATGAAATTTCCATTGTTTTTATATGTATTTAGTGCATCATGCATTAAGTAAACATATAGAATTTAAGAAAAGAAAAAACAATGGTCATGTATATCTTCAGCGCATCTTCAAAAAGAAAAGGAATTTACTTTAAGAGAAGAAATCCCTATATTATAGCTTGTTCATTACACATTGGGGCATGCAAAGAAATCAAAACGTGTTAAAACCTTACCTTTCATTTCTTTTCTGAATGAGTAATTGAATGAAGTGGCACGTTCATGTAATGATGACAAAGAAAAAAACATGGTTATATGCCCCACGACAGCATCCAAATATGCCTGAGTTTTGTATTGTGAATTGGTGAAATTGGGGACCACGATTTGGTCATTTTTCTTGGGACCGAATCCAATTGTTTTTCTCTGCAAAATCGACTGATGTGAGAGATAATTGACAGTAAGAAGAATCCGTGGAGTAAAAGGAGGACGCGGGGGCACCAATTGCTGTGGAAATCACGCAGGAAGAAGTGAAGACAGTTACACTAGAAAGGAGGTAAAACTTAAACCCTTTTCTTTGCCAAATACTCTGCTCAGACCAACAGTAATTCTACATTTTCAGAGTATTGTTTTGGGGATAAGAAAATAGAGGCAGAGTTAACAATTGAAAGATTGAAGTTTCCTGTTCAAATTCAAAATGTCATCTAGACTAGAACCAACAAAGTTCAATCCCACTGATATTCATGAGAGTTGCATGGAGATTTTTGAAAATAAGCAGTGGGTAACTTTCTTTGAAAAGTTTAATGGGCATAATGAGCAGGCTAGTCTAGCTTTTGCTGAAACCTTTGATGAAGAAGGAGTTATAGTGGGAAACTTGCACTTTAGACTGTCAGAAGACATGTTAGCACAAATTACTAGCCTGCCACAGCAAGGAGAAATATTTTTCAAGACTAAACAGTTCAAAGAGAAAGCATGGATCCCCTTTTTGTGCAGATCAAGAGCAGGGTCAGTAAACTGGAAAAAAGGAATACCAAGGAGCTGGCTCATTCATCCCTGGGATGAAATAGTTTATGTTATCCAAAAATTCATTACTTGTGAGGGTCGGCTCAGCATTGTTTATCTTTACCACATCAAGTTGTTGCAGCATTTAAAAGGTGAATGTGAGATCAATATGCCCTATTTTCTGTTACAGAGTTTAACTAAGATGGCTAAGGCTATCCAAAGGCGTGCAAAAGACAAAATGACAAGTATTTTTCACTGTGACTCATCAAAATCATCATCCAGCATGAGTTGCAAAAGCAAATTTTGACATGGTCAGGATTTTTAGTTCACAATCAATTTGAAGAACATGAAGAATTGCTTGAAGAAGGTTTATAAGAAGATGAACTGTTGATGATAACATACCCTGAGGCAACAAGCTCAAAACCGCCAAAGGGGAAGAAGAAAAATAAAGAGGTGTTGTTGATTACTAATGAAGAAGACAACTTTGAGGCAGCAAGTTCAAAACAACCTCAGAGAAGGATACGAACTAGGAGTGTGATAAGAGAAGAAAAACAGTATCAAAAACAAGATCAGATCTTCACCACCTACCAGAGAAAGCCAAGGAAGTATAAGCAAGCTCAAATCCAGCCAGCATTAGAAGATGAGGAACACATCCAAACCTTGGGGAGTCAGGAAGAAGATCCAGCAAGTGAGACAGGGCAGGATATCCAAGACACTAATGAAGTGATCAAGCAGACAAAAAGAATCAATCTCTTCTTGGATCAGCAAGAGAAGGGAAAAGAAAAGCAGTTAAGACAGGAAATACTCAAAGGTTCAGCTTCTCTTTTCTCAGGGCCACAAACTGTGGAAGAGGAAGAGAAAGAAGATTCAATACAAAATCATGAAGAATTGGGGATGGATACCAATTCTGTACAGCTTCCAATGAAAATGAAGAAGAAGAATACTTCCAAAAACAATAAAGAGATTAAGAGACTGGAACTTGAAATAAAGGAATTAGAGCTCAGGAATGAGAAGTTAAGAGAAGTCAACTGGAAGCTGAAGGTTCAGAGGACACGCATCTCTAAACATGCATACAGATGGTATAAGCAAAAGAAGATTTATAAAGCTAAGTATGAGAGACTGAAGGTCCTTTATGCATCTCGGGCTTCCACAGATGCATCATCTCAGACAGGAGATTAAAAGCAAGAGGGTCAGCAGCACAATTTTGGTTTTGAAACAGGGTCAAATATTTTTGGCATGGGGACATGCAACAACTTCCTCTTGGGGGAGATGTTGGGCACCATTTTGACCTCTTTTTGTCACCTAAATATCTCCTATTTTCCTCCATAAAACCTTCATACTGATTTATAAAGCCTTAAATTCACCTATAAACCTTGGTCAAGAGGTATAAATGTCATTGCTTTTTAATAAATTGAATTTTGGGATTTTTAAAACATTTAAACTAAGGTTTTTATTCAGGATTACGGGATGTGCTAGCTTCCCGTATTGTCTCCAAAGTTGAGCACTTGCAGGCCAGCTAGGCGTGAACTGAAAGATGGAGAAAAGATCCTCAGTGTCCAAGGATGGATGAACTTCCAACGGATAGATGATGTGGCTATCACAGGTGTCCAGTCAAAGTTGGTCAAAGATGACCACCTGCATTTCCACTCAGCACAAAAGCAGGACAGTTTCGATTTTGTTGATTTTCACGGATCTGATAGAGGATCTAGATGATTGAATGTCATTATTAGTTTCCAGGTTAATAGCATTTCTAGTTTTCTTTTGAATTTGTATAAGTACTTCACAAAACAAAGGAGAGAGGACATCACGATTTGACTGAAAACGCAGGCTGTTTTGGTACCGCGTTGTTCTATTACTGTGTGTAATTGATTTATGGTGAATATAATTACAATTTAAGCTCTGTGATTCTTCAATTGCGTGTGTGAACGAGGCATTGGAGGGCCCCCATTGTCGAGTCTACACACCCCTTTTATTGCCAGTGAATGCGATTTGGATTGTTGCAGCGACTTGGATTGATGTAAACGATTTAAATTGTGCCAGTGGTATGTTTTAGTTTCTGTAGGACTTGATTTTCTTATTGCAGAATAGATTAGATTGCTTTTAATTAGTTTTATCAGCTCTGTTACCTCATTAGTTACACGTTGCAAGAATGTTTCAGACTACGATTCCATTATACTGTACATCACTTGCATTTTTATAAGCTCTGTCATTTTATTGGCTATATATATTGAAGGAATGGTTTAGACTACGATCTCATTATGCTGTATATTGCTTGCTTATTCAATGATGAAGTGTTAAGAACAATTATACATTATGAATGCTTTCTTGTAAGAGAAATTGATCACTGGTTGTTTTATTCAGTACTGGGATACTAGGCAGAGTCTTGTAGTCCATATCTTAAAGTTAGGGTTAATTTGTAATTGCTTTTATTATCTCGGTGCTTTCACATATAAATTACTTTCATATATAAACTGATGTGTAATTGAAAGAGAAAATGAAGCTGTTCCTGTAAAGGTATTTTTGTGTTTTCAAGTCACAGTATTTTTAATCTTTCAATAGGCTTATTTCATAGATAACTAGATTACCAAACAAGTCTAGCTTTGAGTCCTGATACTTGGATATGCCTCTAAGTCTACCAACCTGAATTGACATAAACTGAAGGTTTGATTTGCATCAGTAGATCGAAGCCCAACAGAGAGTACCGACATTCATTTGTGGATACCGTAGAATAACACTCGCTTAGGAGTGGTCCTAGCTTTGAAGTTGAGGATGCTCTACAATGAGTCCTTACGGACGACAAGGCCTACATTTGGGTGTGGTCAAGATCTGCCTTGCATACGTTAGTCTCGCATGGAGAGTGTACCTACATTTATATGTGGATGTCGTAGTATAACATTCGCTTACAAATGGTCCTAGATTTACTGCTAAGGATTTCCTATGATGAGTCCTTACAAACATTGTAGTATAACACTTACATGGAGCAGTCCTAGCTTTCACACTAAGGATGTCCTACGATGAGGGCCTACATTTAGGTGCGATCGAGATCTGCAATTGCAGACAATACTCTTGCATGGAGAGTATGCCTACATGTACATGTATATGTCATAGTATAACACTCGCTTGGAGTGTCCCTAGCTCTAACAAGATGAGGATGGTCTACGATGAGTCATTACGAATGATATGTCCTGAATTCATGTGCGGACAAGATCTACACTTAGTTGTATATGATTTAGTCGGTCGATACTATGGACCCTCCTTATTAAGGGGGAGTAGGCTCATGGAGGATTGCATAATCCTTTTACCTATGTCCTAAAGTGATAGGGATTGATCATCCCACAAAGATATCATGTGTACTGCAGGTAGTGTGGCGAAAAACGATTGATAAGATAGAAATGTTGTTACAAAGGATCAAGAAGATCGAAGTGTTATTGCAAAGTATCAAGAAGATCGAAGTGCTACTACAAGGGATTGAGAAGATCAAAGTACTTTCACAAAGGATCGAGAAGATCGAAATGATGTTGCAAAGGAAAGAAGATCGAAGTGTTACTGCAAAGCATCAAGAATATCGAAGTGTTGTTACAAAGGATTGAGAAGATCGAAGTACTACTGCAAAGGATCGAGAATATCAAAATGCTAAATGCTAAATTGGTGGCCTTAATGGAGAGCTAAGGACGCCTACACCATAGTTAACCTAACTTCTAAGATATCCACACACCCAACATCAGGAATCATTCCTTTCTCTTCTTCATAGTCCCTCAGGCCCTGACTTCCCTTTCCTATACTCTTCAAGGGTTGTTGAGAAGAAAGCCGGCAGTCTAACTCTATCTGAGTGGCTCCAAACACCAGTTTTCTCAAGCATACCCAACCTCTAATCCTACTCTCAACAGCTCAAAGACCGACCACTGCATACCACAGTAAAACAAACAGTCCACATCTCTATGAGGAGATAAATACAACAAGGTGACAAACCCAAATGACAAGGTGAACACAACTCAAGTCAACAAGACGACTCAGAGCTGTTCTTGGCCCTAGCGTGGCCAAAACAACTTAGCTGCAACCCAAAAACTAGGGGAAGACAACAACTACGCTTTTACCACTGCAGCAATGGGAGAAACACAAACTCATAGCAAATCCCGCATGGAGATGAAAAGGTTCGATTCTCATCCTGGACAGGGGAAACACATACGCAGACCCCCAAAACGTAAGGGTAGACACAGTCAACCAACATGGGGAAACAATAGCCCATTCTCAACAATGAAGCCACGACACACCTACACAGTCGACAATGGAGGAGTAAACAAACTCTCAACCATTCCTGAGAAGAACCTACACACCAGCCACAACCGTAGGAACAATACCCGCCCCGGCCTGAATACTAAAGTCCAAATCGGCACACCCTTGCTATCTGCATGAGGAACCACGATGGAGAACCCAAATGGTGCATGAGGAAGTAGAATCTCTCTGCATGAGGATTACCAGAACAACTCGCGGTGGGAGGAAAACTAGCACCCTTCTGCGTGAGAGTGAGCCAGACGCAAAACCTCCGAAGAAGTGGGATCATGGAAGACGAAGAGTCTGCTGGTGGAGTGGGTATGTGGGAAATGACTGTCAGTCCTGCCACACCCACCACTACTCAGCAATAACTTCTCCTAGACAAAAGAAATTAAATGGGTGGTCGACACATGGCAAAGTCCCAATGACCCCCACGGGTTGGACAACCCCCCCCCTTAACCTTAGGAATCATGCCCTTTTCATTTAACGTTGCACCATCGTAGATGGATGTATGTTAATTTTAATTGATGTGCATATTTACATGATGCCCAAAACTATAATGTGTTGGATAGCACGATATACCATCGGCAACAATCCCTATTGCCAAAACATACACAACCAAATCGATGGTGGGGCTTTTGCCTTTAGCTCCTCACCACGATTAATTACAACATATACATCATGTATCCTTTAATGCAAATGGGGTCAAAACTAGGACATTACAATCCCCTCCCCATTGGAATAACACCGTCCTCGGTGTTCCAATACGTAGGAATGCATATACATTTTGCACATCAAAATTTCAAAATTTTGCAGATCTGTCCCATGTTCAATTATTTAATTTGAACTTTCAAGACCAAGCCCCTCGGCTTCCACAAGATTCTCCTACTGGTTCTCAGCTTTTGGCTCATCCCCAAGTTGAGGAAATTTGTGGCTGCTGCCCTCGTTATGTTCCCTCGTTGGGCAGTCCCGGCGTAAATGATGTCCTCCGCATTTCCAACATTTCGTTGGCTGATTCATCTTTACTTACTCAATTTCCTTTTAGTCTTCATGCCTGGAATGTTTCTTAACAGATTGCTTGGACTAATTTCCCATCATTGATCCACTTTCCTTGCCTTTACAGATTGCCCCCAGAAGGATTTTTACCTCTTTTTGCAAATCAATAGAGTCTTGCAAAATCTGGTGGTTCATCTCATTTTGTCTTTTCTATATCTTGAGCATCTCTCCAAGATTCTCTTGGGTCCTGGAAATCGTTTGAAGGAGACTTCCGGCCAAGTCCAACAGCTTTTGGTCTGCTGCCATGGTCAATGTGCACCACTGGATTTCACTCTTCTCGCCCGTGGAATGCATCATTGAAATTCTGTTAGACCAAGCATAATATAGGCATTAATATCAATCAATTAATTGCCCAATTGGCATGACAATCCAAGTCTCATCAAGGAGACTTTCATATTGTTCATGCCTTCCCAACAGGCACATGAGCTCATTCATGTCCATTCTTGGGCAGGGAATTAACTATTCCAGCTTTCATAATTTACTTTAAGTAAATACACACATTCCATTTTCAGTCATACATGCATTCAACAATCTTTTGTTTTCACAATGCATATATATATATATATATATATATATATATATATATAATCAAAAGGGAAAGAGAGAGCAGCAAGAGTTTTTCCCCTCTTTGTTTTGTTCCATCCTGGAACCCACACCACCGCTGCGGCTTTTCATGCTCTCAGACTTTTTCACTTCACCGTGAATGTTGGACCAATCCCTCTTGGTCATGACACTTAGTGTCTCCGGTCTATTTCACACCTCTCAACCATGGATCCTCCCCACATGGTTTGTCTTGGCTGCTAGGACTTTCACAGTCTCACTAGCACCTTTTTCATTACTGCTCATTCTGAGCTCTTCAGGACAGTCACATGTCCACATGCACCTCTAGGATGCTTCGTAGTCCTCGCTTCCAGCGATACCTATATTCAAACATTGAATAGATTCACATGTTTGGTTTGTTCCCATCGGTTTTAACCTCTTAAACAAGAGCTTAAAACATCATAACCAAATCATATACACATGCATATTCATAAGCAAGAATTGCAAAATAATCCAATACTTATATGTATTGTGTGTTTCCTCGTTAGTCCACAAGATCCTGCTTCGCTTTGCAAGCCTTGGGATCGCCTATGGACTTGGATGTTAGGCCAGCACGCAGGCTGCTTTACAACATCCTTATATATATAGATATATCAGGCACAGTCAAGCCAACCTTCAGTTGGGTTTATCAGACCGTCAACAAATCGCCTGTACTTATCTCAACAATACACTTATATCAACAATGCACTTATATCAACAACCAATCATCAACCAAGCCAACGTAGTTGGGTTTATCAGGCCATCAGAAATAACACATGCACTTATATCAACTATAAACGACCATTTCCAGGTTTCATTTCCAATAATGAGCCCTAGTTCCACTACCCCATATCACACAAGAGACCACTCCCTTATTTGAGTTGACAGTCCCTCGGGAATTTCTCCTTCTCTGTGCTCTTTAGTAGAAGGTAGGATGAGCTCAAGCCATTGTCCATTTAGTGTACAATACCAAACTACATCTATTTAGCTTGAAAACACAAGCAATATAAGCAACTCATCAACGTTATTGCTCTAAAACTGAAATCATATTTCTCATCATTCACTATCAAGTATTGAGACACCAGGAGTGCATCCACTCCCTAGGGTGTAATCAATATTGAAAACCCTTCCATGATCTGACATCGAAAAAGTGTGCACCCTTTTCTGGTGTGTGCCATGTAGGTCCTATTCATACTCAAGCAATCGGTCATCATGGAAATAAAATCAAAACATGTTCTACATATGGAATTTTAATAATTTGACATGCATATTCTTAACTAGGGTCACAGAGCACTTATCCATTTGTCGATGCAGTATTCCTTCGCTAAGGAGCAATGGGGGCTCCCTTCTCTGAGTTGACAGTCCCTTAGTTTGCCATCCCAATTCCTCTTTACATTTCGTATCCACACATGTCTTACCGACATAACCTATACCATCTCACTTATGTTGCTTACCAAACATGTAGTGCAGATGAGACATTCCCAAAATGTCCAATGGAGTTTCACCTGAAACCCATTTCCAAGATAAGGGAAATCCTTTCCATGAAGTTTGGCTCCTGTAAGCCATCACACATGATCTTCCTGCAGTGTGTACCCCTAGCACATTCATCAAATAGCCAAACAGTCAATCATTACCTGATAATACAATCCAAATTTGATTGTTCCATAACCAAGCAATGACATTAGTAATTAAATTCAATGAGAATTTGCAACTTTGTTTACTACAGAAATTGATTTGCTTGGCAATGAGGTGATCCTCAATTGTGGGTCTCTTGTAAGCAGCACCACTATTCCCATTATAATGTTATGCTTACTAGCATAACATGAATACCCACTTACAATGTGTCCTCATGACACAATCTTATGCAAGCCAATAGTGATTAGTAGTTGTCAGCAATTTCTCAAATCCGAAATTCACAAATTCAAATTTAACAACCCATTATGCATACAAACTATTTTCACAACCATGAGACTCTTCTCATGAGGTTTGTCTCTTTCACATGGTAGATTCTGGTCTTTGTCATGGTCTTACTCACATTCCCATGCCCCAAGCAATCTACCTGAAATCTGAACTTCAATCAGCCAAACACTTGGTAAGTCTGGATGCATATAACCTTTTCATTGCCGCAACCATCACTGAAGCATTTTCAGAATTTATAAAATTCAATACTTCCAGCTGTTAATCACATCAATATTACCAAAACCCATTTAATTCATGCAATCATTATCATACTTTAAATTACAGGGTACAGTCACATCATTTATGCAATTTAAATGAAATGTTTAGATACTCCTTACTTCACAAGCGTATCATTTGTACCACCTTGCCAATGGATCCTGACTACCATCTTCATGCACTTACTATCATGCATTCATAACAGCTCTTGAAATTGTTCCAGAATTGTCATCAATTCAACATTTCAGCCATTAGTTATTCATAATAACTCATGCACTATCTCTCTGCATTCATGCATTGCATCGCAACATTTGCACCCATACTTATGTATGCATATCTACAGCATTTCCTTGTATTTTTCGTATGCATCCATTCAATGCATAACTACAAGATTTATAAAATCTTTTAATGCATACCCACTCAATGCTACCTTGCATTGATTCAATAATACTATGCATTCAAACATACCATGCATGGCCTAACCATGACTACTTCATATAGGATGCATGACTATCATCAAGATAATCGGTGCTTACTCTCCTTGGTCTACTAAGCTCATAACAACATAATACAAGCATGGCACGTTTCTCTATGAATGCAGTATAAAATTCAAATACCCACATGGTATGAGACCTCTTGCTTTTACCACTCCATGCAATTGTCATAATTAAACTCTTACCTTCATGGGTCCTACTTACACCCTTGACATTACCAGTTTGGTTGGTCCTTTGCAGGAGATTGCAGAATTTACTCACCAACTTTTGATTCTGGACTTGTTGCCTTATCCCTTTCTTCATAGGGTTGCTGGTCACATTCATCAGCATTAGCAACATACTCAACCATGTCCAGGTTATCGTTGGTTTTTCCACTAATGCCAACACCAATGCAATAGTTATCATTAGTGGCTCATTATAAATGTATAATTCTCAATATTCTTACCAACATGTAATATCCTATGCATGCAAGGCATATCCTCATACATTTCATGTATAAAACTTGTAATCATAATTAGCAAGACATGGTTTAAGGAAATTTATCTTTTCAAGTCCCTCATCCTTGCATGGAACTCCTTTTCCACGCAACAGCTGATTTGACTTCATGGTCTTGCTACCTCTAGGCATGCAACTCTTGGATTTGTCCATATTGACAGCAGCACATTCCTCTTTCAAGCAATTACTAGCACTTTGCTACTCCACCCTCAAATTCTGGTGACTCTCCCTTGTTCCCTGCTGGATAAGCTTTCCAACGCCTATCCACATGCTTCTTTCGACCTCAGGTGTGAAAACCACACCACTTCAAAAATGATGTTATTTACCAAATGTGTTCTGGTCTGAAATGTCAACTTCAGCCCCCCTGGGATTTTCTTCCTTTTTAGTCCCACTAGTACATATGGGCGGATTTTTCCACATTAGTTTTCCACGTTTTTTTACTTTCGTGGAAAAATCAAGGGTAAATTATGCATTTTTACAATTTTTTTTAAGGAAGCCTCGACTTTCGTCGCTATATCCACGAGAAGGTAATATGGGCGGATTTTTCCACGTTAGTTTATCACGTTTTTTTACTTTCGTGGAAAAATCAAGGGTAAATTATGCATTTTTACAATTTGAAGCCCCGACTTTCGTCGCTATATCCACGAGAAGGTAATATTAAGTTTGTTTATTTGGATAAGCCCGCGTTTATTTGGCAGTCAAACGCAACAAGCTGGGTTGAAGCTAGGTCGAGGGGTCTTGGAGAGGAGAATATAGCTGGGTTTTCACGGGCAGGAGAGGAGAGTAACAGGGCCATAAGCATGGGCTTGTGATCTAAGTTGTGCCATTTATATCTTTTGCGTTCAGGAATCACGGGGATGGTGGCAGGGTATCCAACTGCTGACCCTAGCCCCAGGGAAACAGAGCTCACCCGAAATCTTCCACTCATCGAGGCAACTCCTGTGGGATTCAGAAATTACGATCAGAGGACAACAAAATATCCAGCTTCCAGCTTAATTTGGACAATTTAAAAAAAATGGACAATCTGGATGTTTTATTCTTGTTTTTCGCATAGGTGGAGGGTTTTAGGATTTATTTAGGGTTTATCTATGGGGTTGTTGGTATTAAACACAAGAAGCTACTGAGAATAGTCCACTGGAGAAGGCCAAGGCCATGAAAAGCATAGACATTGAAGAAATCGCTATCCCATTGGACCAAGTTAATTCCAGAGTGCCAACTAACATGTACCTATGCCCTAGCGGTATTGACCTTGAGCATTCCATTGCGTTTTCTGATACTCAGTGCCAAGATATCATGGCAGTCCTACTCGAGTGAGTTCAGTTCTAAAAATGTCTTCTTGTTAGATTTAATATCCTTGTTTGAGCAGAATGACATTTATTTAACCATTTTTGCACTGGGCTACTTGATACAGTTCGTTCCAGAATGCTGCTGGAATTTGGAAAGTGTTTATAGACACTGATACGGGTCTCCATGGAGAAACTGGCGCTTATGCAGCTATTGGTTTAGGTATTGCTGACTTCTTATGCATTCCCCTACATCCGGATATGTCTGATTGTAATGGAGCGCAGGTTTTGCTCAATGATGTTGAGATTCTTCATGACTTGGATGAGTGTCATGCACAAGTAATTTCTGTTACTGTGAATTTACCCATTTATTACCACAAAACCATATAATGTGCACCTCCAAGTTTCAATTTTCATTTTTATTAACACAAAATGTATTTAAATAGAGGTATAATACCCAGGAGCTCTAGTGTGCAGCTTGAGGAATATTTTGGATTTTTTACTTGACATTCAATTTTCGTATTAATTAGCACGAACTCAGGTCCGATACCTTGCTAGAGTATGAAGGATCTTTTAAAACTTCGAAGTATGAGTACTAATAGCAGAGGAGCATTAAGTATGTTTATGACACTCATTTTTATATAGGAGACAGCCGATATAATACACGACGAAGCAGAGAAAGCCTTTGAGAAACCATAGATGTTACAGTCTCCTAAAGAGAAAAGTAAAGCTTATACATGACTGCTTAAAAAGCCCCACTTATTTTATTTATCCCTAGACCACAACCCTTCACCTGAAAATGGAATACCTAACATGGTATCGGCTTGCCCTAGATTTGGATGGGTTTTGGTAGTGTCCATAATCAAATCACCCAAGACATTTTTTACATTCAATGAAGTTTTATCCAACACGGAACAATGGGGTGGAAATTTTGCCCAGTTTTATATCGATGGCTTGGCTTGGACCAGGTTAAGAGGGTTTCCATCCATAAGAACGGGTTGGTTTTGGAGCAGGTTTGGAAGAGTCTTTGTTATTTTCGATATTTAGCGTACTCAATTCAGTCTTTACTTTCAATGCACTTTATCCAACAGATGGGCTTTCGCAAAGGCTAGATAAGTATTCACCGATAATTATTTGCATTTGTGCATATTCGATTCACCTTTACCCCGGAAATGAACGAGGTTTTAGAGGAATTTTCATTTCACACACAAGAATAGGGTTAGGGTTGGAGCAGATTTAGAGGGGTCGAAGCCTGAGTGTCCATGTGCAGTGCATCTTTACCCTATTCTTAGCTCATGTTTATATAGGTTTTCACCCACAATACTGGGGTAGGGAGTCGTTCGCTTTAATGCCCCTTATCCAACAGACAACAATGGGTGGGTAGGATAGGCCCTAGTTTAGATGGGGTTTTGAAAGTTTTAGATAGGTCTCTTTGTTGGTGTCTTGTTCAATTTGATACCCTACAACAGGCAATAATCGGTGGGTGAGGCCTTGGTTTAGATAGGTCTCTTTGCTGGTTTTTCATTCAATTCACGCTCCAGTTCAGTCTTTACGTTCAATGGCGTGGGTTAGGCCTTGGTTTAGATAGGTCTCTTTGCTGGTTTTTCATTCAATTCACGCTCCAGTTCAGTCTTTACGTTCAATGGCGTGGGTTAGGCCTTGGTTTAGATAGCTTTTTTGCAAGGTTTTGATAGGTATTTTTGCTTGTGTTCATAATCCAATTCACACTCCAGTTCAGTCTTTACATTCAATGGCGCACTTTCAAGCAACACACATCAAGAATAACATTCAATGCACCTTTACCAAGTACACACGAAGGGGACTCGAGGGATCAACCCCACCAGCTAGAATTCAACTGGCTGCTTTTTTCAGTGTAAATTAATATATAGCACTTTTCATATATAACAGTTATAGATAAATAACGTTTGGGAAGCTTGATTATTCGCAGGTACATCTAGTTTTATGGAATGGTCTTAATGTACAGTTTAAGCAATCATGTGGGGAAAATCATGATGGAAAGAGCAACTATTCCTTCGTCCCAACAAGAGCGGAGCAAGTAAATTAATGCATGGGCTGTGTGACTTCCAACTCTTAATGTTTATATATTGATTTCAACGGGTCTATGAAACCTTGAGAATCTAAATTGGTAACAATTTTTCAATGGTATTGATGGTCGTACAGGATATCATACAGACATTGGGCCATTTAGTATACGAGGAAGCTCAAAGGTTTCCAGATTTGTTTCTCCACTCCAATGGAGCCAAGACTACACCTGAGGAGTTTAGCGCAAACACATCAACATGCATGAGGGGTTTCAGAGTTATTGGCGTAGATTCCAAGGATATAGGTGTTCCAATTGCGTGCCTAAAACCTGGTGTATTCCATGGTGTTCATATGACTTATAACCTCAATAATGACACTATACAACATAGCAGGTAAATCTTGACTTATTTGTATTTATGTGTTATAACTATTGATAGATCTGTTAAACACCTTTGATCTAGAGGGACAATATCTCTAATAAAGTAAATTTTTTTCCCCAGGGAAAATCTTGAAGCAGTTGTGAGAGCCATAGATGAGGCTGACGAAATGAAGAGCCCAAACAAACGGTGTAAGCAACATTTGGAACTTTTGAAAGCCAGAAGACTCGAACAAAGGCTTGGTGTGAAGCAACATTTGAAGTAGAAATCATCTACCACTCCAAAGAAAAAGAGGAGAGGAGCCGGGCCATCTTCTTCCAAAGATACTACGTCTGTTATGTACAAAACATATGCTCTGAGGAACAAGTATTCACTGAGGAATAGGGCTGAAAAAATGAGAGGCAAGATATTTTTGGATTTCATAGACACAAGTAGTACATCCACAGTCAATACAACTTGAAAAATATAAGCCACCAGTATGAAGAAACGCATCTCATTACTCCTCTCCAATTTAGAATTTTGTATTGGTAGTTCTCTTGATAGTTTTATGGTTTAGATTAAGAACTTCTCCATCTTGTTATTTTTCTACACAGAAATTTCTTCTTATGACAGTCTGTTGTATAGTTAAAATGCACTTTCTTTCTTGTCATATAAATATACAAATTTTACATATTTATATTTATTTGTTGTTGGAAGTATATTATTTTACATCCCTCTCTTCTATAGTTAAAATGTTATGCCATATTTTGCACATATAAATATACAAATTTTACATTTTAATTTGATGTTGGAAGTATATTATTTTGCATCTTTCCCATTTATAAGTATACAAATTGTAGATATTAAATTGATGTTGGAATTTTAATTTGACGTTGGAAGTATATTATTTTGCATCTCTCCCATTTATAAGTATACAAATTGTAGATATTAAATTGATGTTGGAATTATTATAACGCATTTTTGTTGCGGTAGATAATATTGTTACATTGTTCTTAATTGGGTCCGGAAGTATTATTTTGCATTTTTATTGTGGTTGAGAATATTGTCACATTGTTCTGAGATAAATTCATATTGGATTTGGGAGCTTGGTTGTGATTGATAATATTATGTATTATTTTGCATTTTTATTTTCTGCTGCAGTGTATTTCTATTCTAGATATTAGTTGATTATTTTTTAATTTATATTTTATCTGAACTTTCATTTTCACTGAATAGTCAACCATAGCAGGCTGCCAATGCCCTACACTCACTATCACAGACTCATTTGCCA
This sequence comes from Pseudotsuga menziesii, assembly GCA_001517045.1. Lineage (NCBI taxonomy): Eukaryota > Viridiplantae > Streptophyta > Pinopsida > Pinales > Pinaceae > Pseudotsuga > Pseudotsuga menziesii. Next base: position 857,035 of record LPNX010233677.1, read on the forward strand.
CACCACTAGTTTCATTGGGAAATGGTATTGCTGGACTACTGACTTTACACCTGTATGTGTCAAGATGCTCACTCTATGTCTTTTCAACATTCCTATAGTTTACTCCTTGTGCATTTCTTTCAGCAACTCGTATAGCCTCTGCAGTCACTACAGCTACTGCAGCTTTATGGATAGCCAGATCTGCCTTCTGAAGTAACCTTTGAGCTTTAGTACGTTTCACTGCAGCGAGTTTAGCTGCAGCTCATGTGGCATCTTTGGCCTCCTGAACCCTTAGTTCTGCATCATAATCATAAGCTGGATAAGCGTGCCTTGAATTCACGCTTGGAAAGTTATACTTGGGCAAAGTACCAAAATAATTCCATTGATCACCAGAAGTTGTTTCTGAAGAATGAGAAGCATATTGCTTTCTATGGTGTGAGTCACAATGGGATAATCCATCCCTTTGTACGTCTTTAGAGGCCTCAAGCATTCTCATTCTCTTTGATTTCTTTTGACTCAGCTTCATCTTTTGCTTTTGCTGGCAGGTATTATTCATCTCAAATCTGAAATCCATAGAATCCAACTGTGTGGCTGCCTCTAACGAAACTGCACCATTGCTTCCGGGTTGAGAATGAGTATCAATGTGTGGAGGACTAGAGCTATACACATAACCCAAGGCATCTGAAGAATTGTCCTCTCCAATGCTCATCCCACCCTGCTTCCTGG
>LPNX010233677.1:858259-881565 GCA_001517045.1 Pseudotsuga menziesii
TTAGGGGGTTCTTAAAATCCATTGTGTATCTCACTAAAAAGGCTATTATTCTATAGAAACATTCTATTTCTAATATGCTTTCTTTGTCCACTACTTGGGTGATCTCACCAGAGTGGCTGAAAGCAAGCTGCAGGGAAGGTAAATTTGTTTGTAAGCTGCAGGATTCATATTACATTTGTATATTTTATATAAAGTTGAAAGAATAACCTTTCAAGTTGCACCTTCTGAAATCTTATGTTGTGTTAAATGCATCTTAGGTGAAATGCCATATATCTTGAAGGATAAATATTTTGAGTCAAAATATGGTCTAAAAGTGGAAGATGTGGTTCTCAAAGCATGTGCTAATCCCCGTGATCTACTCAAAGGTTTTGATGTGTATCTTACACCACATGTTCAGCCAAAAGTGGAGGATCTTTCAGCCATTATCATGGCTGTAGGTGGCAAGGTAAGTATGTTTCTCATCATTAATTTTTCCATAATAGTGTGGCATCAATCGTTGCTGACTTGAAAATGGCTTGTTAATGTGTTTTATACAGGCTGTGCTAAGTCTAGAAAAAGTGCAAAACCCTTCACACACTTTTGCTTTAACATGTGAGGAGGATATGTCAGAAGCTTTGGCAGCAGCAATAACGGGGATGCCAACGTATACCAGCGTTTGGTTCATGTGCTGCATTATGAGACAAGAATTTGACTTCACAGCTCCACAATTCACAGAATCCTTATAACAGAACGAGTTCCTTGCTTCACATGCTATCAAATGTACTTTCCTGTAAATATCATTCATCCTGCTTTCTATAATGGAATACACTTGACATTGTATTTGAACTAATTACTATGTTGGAGTTTCTTTCTTGTTTATATTTATAGATCAATTTCTTTTGTAACATCTATAATCTCTTGTTTTGTAACATCTATAATATGTATAATTTCTTGTACTCTATCTTAGTAGTTTCAAGTTTAAATCATACACAGACCTTATGAGTTGTTCTTCCATTTCGTTCTTTTTTGCTTGTATACTAGTATAAATCTTCATGGCTGGCAGAAATCCAGGAACTTCACGGGGGATACCTACATATTTGGATCAAGATAATGGGAAAATGCTATAAAAGAGATGTTACTACTTATTGAAGAAGGTATCTTAATCAGTCCATTATTTTCAAGGAACAGCCCTTGTTCATTCACTGTTAATTTTTGAAACAATGGCTTGTAAACTTGCATCTCAACATCCTTACCCATCTAGATCAGTGTATTTACAACTTCTAGTTGCTTTTCCCAAGAATCCATAGGGGTATTCAAGTCCCAATGGGACCTATCATCATTGAAATAGCCAGAATCCAACCTCAAAAGAATTCCTTTCTCTTGTTTCTCTCCATCTTCCTGTAAACCTGCAGCAGAGCACTCCGCAGCTACAAAAGACATTTTACTACAGCCGGTTGTCTCTAAATGAGTTCTAGATCCTGGAGCAATAGAGTTACAGCATAGGTCTAACTCCATTGATTCCTCTGTCTCCATGCATGTAATGTCATCTGTTCTGCTCAGATTATTACAATCTGAAATACCCTTGATTACATGGATTTCATTCTCTGCAGTGAGTAACAGATCACTCTGTAGCACATGGTCTCGTCTCCTAAAATATTCTTCATGTTTCATAGTGTCCATGCATGAATAAACTTCTTGTTTATTATCTTGACTACCAATATCACCATCATTTAATATTTCAGGTGTAGGCTTAGGAGTCTTGAATTCCACCAATTCCACTTTGGATACTCTGTCTTCCAAGCTGTTGCTCCCTGGTTTACCTATAGAAGCAGACATTGGAAACCTTGAATTTTCTGACAAATTAGCAATGCCAATATCCTATGCAAAATAACCTACTGAACTAGGAATTTTCAAGGTATTTTCATTCAAGGGCTGACCAACAACCTCTGTGCATTTCTCGTGGAACTCGGTATAAGAAAAGCCATTTAGCTGACGCCCACAGAAGGCCCTGCTGAATGGAATGGATGCCTGGAACTAACCTGCTCATCCATCCTGATAATAGTAATCTCGTCCCTTTCTATCTTTTTACAGGAAAAACTCTTGTAATATGGTGTAGGCAAATTTTGTCTACACCAACAAACTTTCAGAAGATACACGTCTCAACAAACTTTAAAGAATTTAGTAGTGACCATTTCTTGCCGAAGCTGTCTCAAATTGACTATCCTTGAGTGACATTGTCGATCTGTCTAGCATAACTGGACCAGCATCCTGATAGCCTTTGCGAACTGAGGGGACGTGAGAAGATGACCTTTGCATCCGTGCACTGGTGAAGCTTGACCTGACATCCACTGCTCCTTGCAAAGATGGTCTCCTTCTAAATGAGACTGTATTCCTTTCATAAGAAGCTGGCCTCTGTTTAGGAGCACTTTGAGAACGAACCTTATCTTTTGAAGATTCAATATTAGCCATATAGTTGGGAAAGGCAAAATAACCCTCAAATAAACTCTCTGCGTATTCACTTCTAGGAGTAAATGGACCTATTTTGCCTCCAAACTTAGCTGAACTGAATTGAGGACTATTTTGTGCTATTGAAAACACGTTGTCTTCTCCATAATCATAATATTCATACACAGTTTCAGGGCTGAAATCTTGGGAAACTGGTGCATTCAATACATCTACTCCTGACTTAGGAACAGATAATCGATACAGTTCAAAAGTCATCCTCTGCAAAGATTCTGCAGAAGTAAAGCCTTTGCAATGTGGCAGAGAGTGAGCTTGTTGTGAAGATTGAAGACGCCAGTTATCATGTGGAGGGTATTGGGTTGCAGAGGTCGTGGGAAATATGCTCGGCTCCATAGAAAGAGAATCTGGCATTGATCCATTCCACTTCTTTGAACTTGCTCTGTTTCTGTCCATCTCAATGATTTTTGTGCTTCCATCCAAGCTGTTGTTCTCCATTTCTTGTTCATTCAAATGATATAAATAAGAGCTCTTCCATGAACGGAAACCACTCAATGTTAATGGCAGTTAGATTGTCCACATAAAACAAAAATATAATTCTGGATTGTTGTTGTTCTCTTCAGTTTTACTTCCAAGACCAGCAGCAGCAGAAGGGGATTCTGACCTAGAAATAAAGAATATGTTGTAAGAGAGTCTCTTAGATATTTGATATTGTCATACTTGCCCACTGAGGGAAAACATTAAATAATTCTCTCCCAGATTTCATTGTAGCATCTTGTCCTCTTTGTGGCTTTCCTTCCAGTTCATTCAAACTACCAGTGCTTGGGTTCCTTCTTTTCTGTGCAATGAAACACACACCATCAAGAACTTTGGCAGCTAAAACATTCTTCTTAATGTGCAAGGAAATAAGAAAGGCAAACAATTGCCATATAGATACAAGGAAAGCGAAACTGAAGGTAGTCTAGATGGAGGAAGATCTGCACCACAAGTGCAGGACAAAGTGGGAAAGAAAGCAGGTTGGAATGGTATTGATTCTAGTTTCTCTCATATTCACAAGAAACAGAAAACAGTAGACAAAATTTGCCTACACCATATAAGATACAGTGTAATCCAACAATGAAGGTTTCTTTTGATGGTTGAGCATTTGACGTACTTTGTCATATGCAAGCTAGTTACAACAGAACATCTCAGCCCCAATTCATTACAAAAAAAGAGAAGCTAAACAGAAAACAAGCACTCAGGTGGACCAATTTCTATTCAAGCTCTTAAGAGCAAACAATAGATACCTAACCCCATTTACGACCGTCGGATTTTTGGTCAAAATGTAGTAGTGATTGTATCTTTAGCCAAAGCTTCACATTTAGTGATTGTATTTTTGGTCAAAATGTAGTAGTGTAAGTCTTATAACTATTGATTTTTTCTGCTACAGGGAGAAAGTCATGGCTGTGCCTATAGAACAAAAGAAGAGGGAAGCTGGGAGGGAAGCAAAAGCTGAAATAGCAGCTGTTTTAGATAGAGTAGGGTATCTTGATTCTCTGTTTCCCTTTTGCAGATCTCTACATTATTCTTTTTTATGGGAATCAAATGATGACTTTTGTTTCTTGTTCAAGCCATAGAGAAAGAATTGCTGGAGATCCGTTGCAAAGTGGTACTTATGGTGACATATACAATTTCCCTGTGAAAAAATATGAGAAAGTCCTAGAAATGGAGGAAATGCAGGCAGCCAGTGAGGAAGAAGATAATGGCGAGGAGGTTTGTAACAACTTTTTGTTTTATGATTTGTTAGACGATGTTACAGTAATCAGCTGATGCCTTTGAGTAATAGTCATCTGTCCTGCTTGATAATGTCATGATTATTTTAGTTACTTTGTCACCCATAAGTATCATTCTTAATATATTGTTTTGCATTCTTATTTTTTGCTTTCTTTTTGTAGGAGCCAGAGCCTGAAGTAGAGTTTGTGGAAGGCTATGAAATGGAAGAAGAAGATGACATTGAAGATTTCACTGTTGCTGATATTGATGATGCTGATCTATTGGATGCAGATGTAGGTAGAAAAGTTTCAGAAGAATAAGCAGAATCATATTCCACTGTTTCAATTTTTTATTCCCATGAAATGTCGAGGAAACTAAAATCTTAGTCCCAGTCATTCAAGTTTGGAAAACTGGATATCACAATAAATTTAAATATCTTTGAATTACAATACTAAGGATAAGTTCAAAGTTGTACTGTAAGCTACGTGTTTTATCTGTTCTTTCACTATGTTTATTGGAATTGATTTTTTTTTTACTTAATATTGCACAGACAACACTGATGATGGTTCAGAAGAAATGGATATAGATGGGCATGTTGGGACAAAGAAGTCGCGCACAGAGTCAGGATCTACTCCACAAAAGCTTGACACATATAGCATCAGAACAAAGTTGAAGAGGAAAATGAGACCTCATGTGGAGGTAAATTGCAAATGTCCTTTGATTAATTATTGAAAATGAATAAGAAATATACTAATTATATCTAGATTTCATCTTGAGCTCATTCTAGTTCTATTTTTGCTACTTGCCTACCAAAAGATCATTGAAGGACATAGTGCCTGTAACTTCATGAGCAATTGATAGTAAAGTATTTCTTTTTACCATATAAGATAAGTTGTGCACGGTTTAAATAGGCTTAGAAACCTCTCTTAGGCATTTCATCTGGTATCAGAGCCAGCGAGGTGTAAATACTATGGACCTTTGGATGTCCATACTTTGGAACCTCTGTGGAGAATGTTGTCAGAGATAAGTTTTTACTCACTTTGCACAACAAAAACATATCCCACAGCATGTGTGAAGCATTGACTGGCACGTGACCACCAATTTATATGGTTGAAAAAGATGAGTATTATTTCTGTGTTACACTCCAATGTTTAGCAGACTTAAATATTTGAATAAGGGTCACTTTATATATTAGTGACATGTGACCACTGACCAAACCAGCTTAACATTTAGATGTTGAGGTTATGGGTCGTTGTTTAAAGTTTAAACCATGGTAATGAAGCATGTAATGAAGCATTTAATGAAGCATGTAATGAAGATGTGCGAGATAAATTGTAATGAAGCATGAGATAAAGATGTGTGAGATGTATGTATGCATGTGAAGGGGGTATACTAATTATGTAAGGATTATGACCTACTTCCACATGGAATTGGTCTTATGGCATTTGTATTTTTTTTTTAAACAGTTATAACCGTGGATACAACGACGGGCAATTTTTTTAAAAATTTCACAGTCGTGGATACAGCGACAGCTCGGCGTGGATACAACGACGGCCCGACGTGGATATAGCGATGGCTTGGCGTGGATACAACGACGGCTCGGCGTGGATACAGAGATGGACAGGAGTGGATACAGAGACGGCCAGGCGTGGATACAGAGACGGCCAGGCATGGATATAGCGACGGCTTAGACATCTAACGAAATATAGAACATTGTCGCTGTTGCGACGCAAATTAGGGGTCGTCTCTATTGCGACGGAATTGTTTCCACAGGAAAAAAAAACACTTAGACGTGGAAATATCCACGCTTTTCCATGGATATTGCCATGTTTTTGCCGTGGCAAAATTGATCACTTGTACTAGTGTCCTGCAACCGCTGAAAAATCCATTGATAATTTCACTGAAAACTGCTAAAATCTCTGAAAATTCCAAATTTTCCTTGAATAGAATCGAGTCTCATCCCAACTAACATTTTGACGTTTCGACAGTCAAAACGACTAATTTCCTCCACTGCTCATCGGCGGCCATACAACTAACCCTTTCCTCAGTATCGACGGTTTTTTCATCTACGCTTCCGAACTTTATCGGCGATGCCAAAGGCCATCCCTCGACGGTCAAACAGCTAACTTTTTCCGCTATTTCGGGTCCATAGTCATCTAAGCTTCCAGACGACATGCACGATGCCAAAGACTGTTCATCGAGTCCTTTTCTCACTAACCTTCTGGCGTTTCGGCGGCTAGAACGTCTAATTTTTTATGATGTATCGACGGGTTGTTTGTCTAATTTCCTCCACTGTATCGGGTCTATAGTTATCTATCACTCCGAACTTTATTGAGGATGAAATAGACTAACCGCTACATCGGCGGTCAGGTGCTCTGTGCATCGGATGGCTAGTCATCAAGGTTTCTGCAACGGCGGTCAACAGACCTTTTGCGTCTTCCACGGTTCACGACTTTGTCGTCGGTCGGAGTGACTAGTCTCTGCGGCATTGGGTGGGTAGTTAACTAGGTAGCCGCAACTGCGGGTGGTAATCCCACTGCTGTTTTCACCGACCTTAATACCCCATCGGCCGTCGGGAGGACTAACCACTACGCATCGATGATGAAATCAACTATCTTCCGCCGATCAGCGCTCCAAACATATAATCATCGACGATGCAATCAACTAACTTCCGCTGATCGTCGATGGGTCCAACACTTAGACAAAATTTTTTGAAAATTTTCTTCTTCCTCGTCCATGTCGGTGCCTTCATTCTCTAATTTTTTCCGTCATTTTGACGGTCTTCAAGGGATCTCCACCGACGTATTGGCACTTTCAACTTCTAAATTTCGCCAATCAAATCGACTAAATTCCATCGACGATTTCCATACTTAAGAATTTTCGGCGAAACTTCCTTTATTCTTCCACCGTGTCGGCACCTTTATCACCTATTTTTTGTCGACGTATCGGTGCTGTCATCTTCTATTTGTCGGTGATCAGATCCGTTATGTCATCAGACGGGTAGTCTCTTAGGCATCCGCAACTGCGGTTCATCATCATTGAACTTTTTCTGATCGGTGGTCTAATCCACTAATAACTTCTCTCGGCGATTTGATGCACAACTTAATCGACATCAGCAATCGGAACCTCTACCCGTCGAAATATTAGTGCACTGGACTTCCGCAAAGGCGGGCGCACGAACCACTAACTTCTTCCGATATTCATCGACGACCAATACCACTAACATTTTTCGATGGCCGATGATCTCGTGCCTTAGGGAAATTTTTGAATTTTCTTCTTGCATCGGCTCTTCCTTCAACTGACGTTTGTCGATCCACTTCACTAATCCTCGGCGATCTCAACAACTATTCATCGACGATGTCAACAACTATTCATTGATGATGTCAACAACTATTCTTTTCCGATCGTCGATGATCCTGTTCCTTAGAAAAATTTTGAAAATTTTCCATTGCGTCTGCTGTCGGAACGACTTTCCTCTTCAGCATCGACGGTTGGGGACTCTATCCATCGGAAGCATAGTCCTCTAGCCATCCATAATGGTGGCGCACACCTATCCATTCTCTTCTGATGTAGTCACCAAATTTTTTTCCACGTCGGTAACTTGATCATCTAGGCATTGGCGATGTGATCAACTAATCATCGCCAATCACCGATGATTCCACCACTTCGAAAAAATTTCGAAATTTCTCTCTGCTGCGGGTGAGCTTCAAACTAAAACTTCCGCGGTGTCGGAGGACCTTCGCACTTAGTCCTCCGATGGGCCGACGAGCGACAAATGCAATTCCTTCCGCAATTTTCTTCTGATTGTTGTACGTCGGGTGACCTTCATACTATCTTTTCCGCTGCATCAGAAGAAATTTGCACTAAGTTTTCCGATGAGCCGACAATTCTGGTACTTAGAAATTTTTTGTGAATTTTCTTGTCATTCACCCATTTCCTCCTGGTTCTTCTTGGGCAGTATGCAACTTTCCTCTATTGATTGATCTTTCATGGCCCCCTGAGACGCAAATGCTGCAGCATAAGCTCTGTCACTGCATCTTCACGGCCCATTCAGGCCCATGTTGCAACCAGAGCTCTGATACCATACCGTAACGTCCCCGACCATCTGACCGGCAAAGAGGACGCTACCAAACAATCAAAAACCTCCGGGCAACTAGCCCCATGAACACAAACATGCATAAATGCTGATATAAAATGCTTAGAACATAAAACATGCTAAGATGCGTAAAACATACAAGGATGCATAGTTACTCAACATACATCGGAAACAAACATATACATTCCAGCATCAACATGCTCATCATTATGGTTCATTAGACCTTAGACAGTAATGTAAATGTAGAAGCAAAATGGACAGGAATGCTTATCTTATAAATATCTCGTCCCGCAACCAGCTATGTCACTGCAACGTTCCACCCAACCATAGGCCAGCGTGCTCATCAATCTCTCAGTAACACTACCACCCTTGACCTGGGCATGATTCCTCAAGGAATAAGGGTCAAAGCAGGATTACACATAGCCAAGGTACACAAATCAGCCAAGCCCACACAGTAGGGTTTATCAGGCCGTCAAGGAGCTAGGAAAGGATAAATGCTAAGTTGGTGGCCTCAATGGAGAGCTAAGGACACCTACACCAAAGTTAACATGACTTCTAAGACATCCACACACCCGACATCAGGAATCAGTCCTTTCTCTGCTTCACAGTCCCTCAAGCCTTGACTTCCATTTCCTATACTCTTCAAGCGTTGTGGAGAAGAAAGCCAGCAGTCTAACTCTATCTGAGTGGCTCCAAACACCAGTTTTCTCAAGCATACCCAAACTATAATCCTACTCTCAACAGTTCGAAGACCAACCACTGCATATCGCAGTAAAACAAACAGTCCATAGCTCTGTGAGGAGATAAATACAATAGGGTGACAACCCCAAATGACAAGGTGAACAAAGCTCAAGTCAACATGATGACTTAGAGTTGTTCTTGGCCCTAGCGTGGCCAAAAAAACTCGGCAGCAACCCAAAAAGGTACTTGCATACACAGTAACCCAAAAACCAGGGGAAGACAATAGCCACACTTTTACCACTGCAGCAACGGGAGAAACACAAACTCACAACAAATCCCACATGGAGATGAAAAGGTCTGATTCTCAGCCTAGACAGGGGAAACACATACGCAGACCCCCAAAACGTAAGGACAGACACAGTCAACCAACATGGGGAAACAATAGCCCGTTCTCAACAATGAAGCCACGACACACCTACACAGTTGACAATGGAGGAGTAAATAGACCCTCAACCATTCCTGAGAAGAACCTACACACCGACCACAACCGTAGGAACAATACCCACCCCAGCCTGAACGCTAAAGGCCAAATCGACACACCCTTGCTCTCTCCGTGAGGAACCACGATGGAGAACCCAAATGGTGCATGAGGAAGTATAATCTCTCTGCGTGAGGATTACTAGAACAACTCGCGGTGGGAGGAAAACTAGCACCCTTCTGCGTGAGAGTGAGCCAGACCCAAAACCTCCGAAGAAGTGGGCTCGTGGAAGAGTGGAATGAGTGTTTTCTTCTACCCCACGCGATGTGAAAAGGTAGAGTCCTCTGGTGGAGTGGGTACATGGGTAAGGACTAACAGTCCTGCCACACCCACCACTACTCAGCAATAACTGCTCCTAGACAACAGAAATTAAATGGGTGGTCGACACATGGAAAACTCCCAATGACCCCCACAGGTTGGACAACCCCCCCCCCTTAACCTTAGGAATCATGCCCTTTTCATTTAATGTTGCACCGTCGTANGCTGGATGTAGGTTTATTTTAATTGATGTTCATATTTACATGATGCCCAAAACTATAATGTGTCGGATAGCACGATATACCATTGGTAAGGATCCCTATTACCGAAACATACACAACCAAATCGATGGTGGGGATTTTGCCTTTAGCTCCTCACCACGATTAATTACAACATATACATCATGTATCCTTTAATGCAAATGGGGTCAAAACCAGGAAAAAAAAGAAAAAAAGGTTAGTGGAATCGCTAGATGAAAAATTTAAAACTAATCTAAAAAATCATCAAACAAAGGAAAAATAAATAAAAAAATTTCGTATTCCGGGAATATAAAGATTTATTCCCAGCAACGACACCAAAACGTTGCCGCCTAATTCACACCTCAAGTCACGTGGCATAAATCTTCAAGCCATTGGGTGTGACCTTGGGGGCAAGCAAGAGTAAAGTGATGTCACTTGATCTTGACTCCTCCGTCTAGGCTCTCTCCTAACGAAGCCAAGGGGGGTAGTCCCATGTAAAATAATATGAGGCTGTTCTAATTTATGAAAATAAAACAACTAATCTAGGATATATAATGATATAAAATATTGCAACTAAAATAAATCTGCAAAAGTTAATTAAATCGTTGGCATGTAAATGACATTCACTCAATACATGAATTAATTTAAATGCTCAAAAATAAATGATACAATAAATACCAATGCTATTGGAGTGCTTGTGTGAATGAGGATTGCTAGTGATGTCTTAGTTGGTTCCTTTTAAATTAACTAGATGAGTGATTAAGGAGTGAGTTGATTGTTGGTCAATTTTATTAAATTGTGGTAATGATCTAATTCTTAAATGGAGAAGGGATTCAAAAAATACCTGAGGGGTACATGGAATATGTCCGCATTTACTAGGAAGCGACTCTCACAGTGACATGTGTGTTAGATGGTGTCATGGGGTTGTGTTCAACACTACACCAACACGTGTGTAGCCTAATGGGGCCCAATAGTCACTTTCTAGTAGTTCCCGCTTCACTACCATAATTTCCCCACTAATGAGTAATTTCTAGAAGTGTTGAATTTTCACTTTGGGAATTTTAATTGGAGCGTGAAACTAATTACTAGTCACTTCAATCCCTTTCTGATTGTCCCACCGATTCTGCCAATGGTCTGTAGTGGTCATGAGAGCATACATGATTTGAAGCCTTGTTTATTTTAAGAGTTTTAAACTTAAATGTGAGTTGTTTAAATCACATAATCGATACTCTCGTTTTTTAGAACACAATCAGATTCATTAATTTTAACTTAGGAAAGTAAAAAAAAAAAGGATGTGAATCCCCCTGGGGGGATGGGGTGTCTTAGATACCCACTTGCCTCTCTTTTTACAATGATTACAATGAAGAATATTTTTGCTCCTTTGTAGAATAAGAAGCATCAATTGACAAAAATGAGGCTTGAATAATGCCTATAGAATAAGTGACAAGAGGAAAGATCCCAGATGGCTTAAATCTTGAAATTTTTGCCAGAGTGCATCTCTACCTGTTCATGAATTGTTGCAAAACAACAAGTAATAATTAATCAAATATGCTAAATAATTGATTAAAATAATAAGAATTTAACATATTATTTAAGTACTCTTTAAAGGGTAAAAATTTGAAGTATTGAAAATTACTTGTTTGAAACTAGATTTATGAGATTGGACTCTAAAAGTTAGATTTAACTAAATAGTAAAAGTAAATCCGATTTATATTATGATCTATATTAGTTCACTCAATTGATTAACATTTGTCAAAGTAACCAGTAACAAAAAAAAATATTAAAATTTTAGATGAGAGAAAAAAAGGAATAGTAATCCCTTGAACTTGGGCGATGTGGTCTTCCAAGTGGGACTAAGAGGGATTATGTCCTTCTTGGTATGCTTGAAAAGAAAAGAGATTCAAACTAGAATGCCTTCCTCATCAAGCTAAGCAACCTGCAATCTAGCTTCAAACACACTTGTACAAGAAAGATTAATCACATTGTTGTTAATCAGATAAAAAATCTCAGAAAACATGAATTTAAACAAAGATAACATGTATCTCTAAGGTATCTTATGCAACTAATCAGTAAGATGATAGATAAACAAATCTACTTCTCTTACCCTACTGAGAGACATCTCTCCTTCAAAGGCCAATAGTTAATCAACAAAACAAGTAATGAAAAGACATAGATTACCTCCCAAAACTAACAGTAAGCATCCACACACATGAATAGAGTCACATGATTCTTGCCTCAAAAGCCTTTATTCATTCAATAAATTCAACAAACGATTACAAGATACATGAGCATAAGTTCCATACAATTTATTCTGTCGAAATGAAGAGAACTTGCTCTCTTAAATAGAAAAACTCAGCATGAGGGGGCACACTTGCTAAATATTGAGCTTGATATCTTGGCGTGAGTTGGATGTGAGTTGGATCCCATGCTTTGGGACATAAAGAACACAATTATCAAAATTACAAAACCTTAACTTCAAATCAAATCTTTCTTTCTTAGGAAAAGCGCCCCTCTTTTGGAAAAAAATCCAATTTGATATTTAGTAAACATTTCTTTTCTTTTGGTGACTTGTAAGTCTTTAGGAATAATTCTATTTACCTTTTCCAACTCACGGAATCAATTTTCGTCAAGTTTCCAATTTTTTTATGAGTTGTCGAATTTCTCATTTTATTCCATTTTTTGGTTTTTTTTTGTTTTTGTTTTTTGAGTAATTATTAATTTTGAAGATAAATAATTACTCGAAAACTTAGGAAAGTGAGTATAGGAGTTAATTAAGTGCTCTAAGTTAAATAACGAGCACCCCCGTGACAAAAAAACAACCTCCTAGCCACAATTTTATGACTTTTTAAAGTTTTACAATCAACTTATTAAAAATAAGTTGGTAAAAACAGGAAAATGTTTTTTCTAGAACTTTAAAAAAACCTATGACAGACTTAAGACTTGTTCATAATGACAAAATACATCGACATGTAGGTTTTAATAACTTCCCAAGGCCTAAGCACCAAGGCAATTATTCCATCTTTGGAGGCTTGGGTGAAAAACTCGAAAATTATTTATCGTTTAAAAACGATAGATAATTAACAAGGAAAAAACATAATGGAATAATGCATTGATGACTAAGTCCTAGGAAACCAAACCTTTTACATAAATTCATCATGCTAACTCAATTTATTACAATTACCCATGGGGTATGAACATGTTAAAAAAAAAGGCTTGAGAAGACCTGCATGGACTTTTGAACTTGAAAATTTGAATAAGTAAATGTTCATCTTTGGCAGCTCACTTAAAAGTCCAAATGAGTGCAACTCAGGTGGTAACACATATATAATAATCTAAGTCAAAATGATTAGCGGCTCTAAATGAGTACCTCCAGTGTATACTCATTTATAGATTTAACCATTTTGCTAGTCAAGGGTGAAGGTGATTGAAACCAGGTACAGCCAAGGGAATAACTTGACATTCAGCATTGTAAGCATCTAAGCTAAAGGATAAAGGGATCCACTCAACACATAAGTTTGACTAGGTGAACAATAGAGAATGGTAGTGTCTCACAAATGGGTGGAATGATGAGGAGGCTCCACTAGACTCTAGACAAGCAACTTTTTAGAAATTTATTTGCACAACAATATACACTAGTTAACCTCTAGAGGCAGGTGCCCTAGTGGAATTACAGGCTTCCAGAAAATGACAAACACATGAACTTTGAGGGTTAGTCTCACCCTGTTGCCTTATGTGGTAAAATGAGAAGTACAATATAAAAATAACGAGTGCTCATCCTCTAGCCATCAACTTTATTTGAAAGTATGTATTTTATTAACTTTCCATCCTCCAAGAGCAGGTTCCCTAAAAAGCCTTCTTGGCTCCAGAAAATGACTAAGGCTTAGCCTTGATGGGATTACCTCACCTTGATACCCTGTGGGGGTAAATGATACTTACACCATACAATGGATGAGTGCTCATCTCTTGGCCACTAGTTAGTTTTGTTTTTATTTGCAGTAGTGTCTAAAGACACTTTTGCTTTGCTGGTAGGGCATCTATTTAGAATAACTTTAAGCTCCAATGCCTTAGTGTCTAAAGACACTTTTTTGGTAAGACTACTTATGTTCAATAACTAGAGAAAGACCATTTCTGTGACAAGCATCACATGAACCAAAACCGAGACACAATTTAAACATGGAGACCTATTCCAACATCGAGGTGAAGGTTGGGGAAATCCTAGATGCCCTTAGTCAAGTTACAAATTAAGGTTAATCAACAACAAGGGAAGGAAACAAATGGACGAAGATAATGGATATGGTTCCAAGACTAGCAAGCTATGCCCTTAAATGGAAATGACCAAATCCATGTTAGGATTAGGGCAAGGCCAATGAGCATACAAAATCATCTCTCAGACATAACAACTAGATCATTTATACTTTAGATTGCAAGCAAAACAAAAATAAAGTACTACCAACATATAATCAATATAAACCAAGTGTCACTACTAAAATAGATAATTGAGCAACATCAAAATCCATATGCACAAACCATAATATCACCTAGGTCATGTTAGCGCCTATGCTAAAATTTAATCTTTTTTACCGATGCATCCATGCTAATTCCCCTATAGAAGGATAGGCCAGTGAAAAATTATTGAAAATCCTAAGTTTTAGCCTTATAAAGATGAATGGATAAGAAAAATATGGTCAAGGTTAAAAATCTCACCGGAATGGCTGACTTGGATGCACAACGAAGAAGATCAAATACCGCAAATCATTTCCGCCAAGGGAAAATAAGGAGCGCAAAAGCAGAAAATGCAAAATCCGGTTGTGAAAGATGGTAAACCCGATTTTCGCTTTTCGTAGTCCGAGATATGACGGTAAAGGATGGCGATGGGATAAATCAACGATCTAGGAGAAAGCAGGAAGCAAAAAGGAGGAAGCAGAAAGGGCCAAAATTTGCTTATAAAAGTTGGTATTTTCACCTTTTGCGGAAAGGAAAAAGCGGAAAGCGGAAGATGCAAAATTCAATTGCAAAAAAGTTAGAAAATTGCTTTCCGTGATTCGCAGTATTGATGGTCTGGAAACTTTCACCAAAGATCAACGGCTCGGAAAGGAGCAGAAAGGAGGGAGAGGAAATACAGAGTTTTGGTTGCAAAAAAGTTGAAATTCCTCATTCCGCGATCTGCGGGATCGACGATACGGAAAGCTTCCGTGGAAAATCAACGGCTTGCAAAGAACAAGGGTAGAGGCGGAAAAGGAAAGAATTCAGTTGTGAAAAGTGGGAAATCCGCATTCTGAATCCCACGATCCGCTTTCCGCAAAAAGGCGGACAGTGAAAAAATGAGATTTTGGCCGTAAAGATTGGTGAACCCAATTCCCACCATCTTGCGGAAAGAAAAGGGACAAAGTAAAAAAAAGGGCGAAAAGTGGAAAGGAAATAAATTTGGTCATGAAAAGTTGAAAGTTTACGTTTTACGATCCACATGATTGATGGTATAGAAAGCTTTCACATCCCTGATCCCAGATCGACGGTGCAGGATGAATCTTGCATAAATCAATAGTTAAAGAGCAATTTATAAGGTATAAGATAAAAGGATGAAGCAAACCATTGCAGGCTATCCGGAGATGTTTTGAACAGTCATTTTCATCAAGAGATCCTGAGTTCCAGTTGTCAAAATTCCCAAATTGATCCATCATGCACAACCCAACGTGCTTTCTCGATTTGCTCGTGATCATGGCGAATATGCCATATTGGAATTTGTTAGGATTTTGTGTGTGCGGAATCAATTCCCGATTTTTGTAACTGCTTTTGGCTTTGTTCTGAGGTTGGTCTTAGGAGCCCATGACACTATAAATGTAGCATTGAGAGAAAAAGAAGGGGTTCGACATTCATTTTGAAGCCTTATGTGCTTGGTTTTGTAGCACTGCGACTTTTCTTGGAAGTATAAATGCAAAGCATTTCAAGAGTGTTTGAGATTCATCACGGTGTTCAATGTTTAGTCTTTTTTCTCCTGTTTGTTTCATTTTCAAGAATGTGTAGTTTTTGCTTATGCGTTTCTAGTTGCATGCAAGGAATTTGTTCTCTGTTAAGCACTCCTTGCATCATATAATGCATTTGTTTATGTTTATGGTAAATGTCTTGGAATTCATCCTCTGTTAGATGCTCCATTTTAGTTATCAACCTTCAGTGTTGCTTCTACTAAAGGTGTTTCAGGAAATTCATCCACATATAGGTGCCTCCTGTCTCATTGGGCTTCTTCTCATTTCCCCCTTCCATCTCTCAAAGATATTTTGTTAAACATTAACACTTACTTTCCCTTAGATTACAAATGTTATCAATAGTCATTTTGTTGTAATCCCTTGAATGTTTTAGGATTTGACTCCATTTCCCAATGGTGTTGTCTATCTGTCTGTCTTACACTCTTTAAATTCCAAATAACCCTTCCCCTCAGAAATCTAGCCTTCTTAATCCTTGTTTAAAAACAAATGTGTATGTGAATGTTCCTATGACAAAGAGAGAGCCCTCTCTGACTGTATAGGCTAGAATACAGTCTAAAGATTGGTTTGAAATGGTTACCCTAGTAATTCTCCAACCACATCCTTAGGAAAATTATTGGGTGATAACATCTTGGGGTCGTTTCCGGGGACTAATTACTATTATCTCCTCGGGGAAATGACATTGTTCTAGTTCTACGACCTGGTTGAGCAGCCGGTCATAGACACATGCTGGTTGTACATGCTCTGGCAACTCCACTTAATATTTTTGCAAGGGACATAAGTGCGGTGAGAAGACATTATTCTACATAGATTGTGAAGAGGAATAACCAAAAGAAGAGGAAGCATCTCAAGAAGAGGCGACTTCAGAAGAAATAGAAGAGTATGCTTTAGAAGAATCTACTCCCACCATATCTTGTCATGCATTGGATGGAATTGGCACTCCTCAAACTCTCAATATCGAAGGATACATAATAATAAAAAGAACGTAACAATGTTAATTGATTCTAGTAGTACTCATAATTTAATTCGCTGTAAATTAGCCAAAGTTCTTAATTGCTTTGTATATCTAGCACCAGAGTTTCAAGTTATGATTGCAGATGAAGGAACTATAAATTGCTTAGGGAAATTCCAAAATATCAATCTTGTTACAGGGGAATATGTATTGAATAGTCCTATTATTGCTATCACATTGGGTGGGGATGGTGTTCTATTAGGTGTCCAATGGTTATAATCATTGGGAACAATGGATTTTAATTTTCAAAAAAAATTCATGAAATTTTCATGGGAAGGAAAATAATATGAGTTAAATGGTATCACAGGAAACCAATCAAGGTGATAAGCTCTAATGGTATGATAAAGTTGTTGAAAAATGGACATCAAGGTGTAGTTGCACAATTGTGCTCATTAGATGTTCAAACCTCAAAGTTCCCTACACCCCAGATCTCCAAAGGGTCATTAATAATCATTCCAAGGTATTTGAAGATATTCCCAAAGATATTCCACCTATTCGAGACTTTGATCATGTTATCCACTTAATTCCACGCAGTGTTCTTCCTAACATCAGTCCTTACCGATATCCCTATAGCCACAAGAGTGAAAATGAGCGTATGGTTGTTGATATGTTAGACCCTGGCATAATTAAGCCTAGCCAAAGTTCTTACTTTGCACCATTGGTAATGGTACCCAAGCCAGATGGACCATGGCGTATGTGTACTAATTATAGAGAGATAAAAAATATCACCATTAAAGATAGGTTTCCCATTCCTGTCATTGATGAATTGTTAGATGAATTAAATGGAGCAGTAGTATTCACAAAGTTAGATCTTCATTCTGGGTATCATCAGATTCGAATGAAGGATGAAGAAATCCCCAAAACAACATTCAGAACTCTTGAAGGCCACTATGAATTTTTGGCCATTTCATTTGGTCTCACAAATGTGCCTTCCACATTTCAAGGCTTGATGAATTATATTTTCAAGCCTTTCCTTAGAAAATTTGTGCTAGTATTCTTTGATGATATACTAATCTATAGCAAGTCTTGGGAAGAACATCTTCAACATGTTGAGAGGGCCCTACAACTACCAAAGGAGAAAGAACTTTATGCAAAACCCTCAAAATGTTTCTTTGGGATAAATGAGGTATAGTATTTGGGTCATATTATATCTCATGAAGGTGTCAAGATAGACCCTAACAAAATTAAAACCATGATGGACTGGCCAATTCCAAAACTACTAAAGAATCTTTAAGGATTCTTAACTTTGATAGGGTACTGCCGTAAGTTTGTTCGAACTATGGAATAATAGCAACTCCTCTAACAACATTATTGAAGAAAAATGCATTTTCTTGGACTCCAGAGGCAAATCAAAATTTTCAACAACTCAAAGAGGCAATGTGTAAAGCTCCTGTTTTCGCGACACCATACTTCACAAAAACCTTTATTGTGGAATGTGATGCTTTAGGAAATGGAATTGGAGTTGTACTAATGCAAGGACACCTTCTTGCCTTCACAAGCCATCCAATCAATGGAAATAACTTTAAAAACCCATTTAAGAGAAGGAAATGTTGGCAATACTACATGCCTTGAAGCAATGGCACCCCTACCTTATGGAGAGACATTTCAAAGTTAAAACTGATCATGATATCCTTAAATACTTATTGGAACAAAGGTTATCTTCAGAAGAGCAACAAAAATGGGTGACAAGGATGTTGGGATATGACTTTGAAATCATGTACAAAATGGGGAAGCAAAATGTTGTCGCAGATGCACTCTCCAAGAAAGATGAGGATGTTGAAGCATTACTCTATGCTATATCTTTCATCCAACCATTTTGGATAGCCAAAGCAAGGGATGAATAGAAAAATGACGAAGAAATATGGACATTCATTCAAAGGTTAGAGGAGGATCCCAGTGCCTCTAATACATTTACGTGGAAATATGACTTACTATGGTACAACAATTGCCTATATCTTGGTAAAAGTTCCCAACTCAAGCAAAAGTTACTTTTGCATTGCACTCCTCATCGATAGGAGGGAACTCAGGTTTCTTAAAAACCTACCACAAGGTAAAGAAATAATTGTTTTGGGATGGTCTTAACAATTTTGTTCAAAAATTTGTGACAGAATGTTTGGTTTTACAATGAAGTAAAGTGGAAACAATTCAGACCCCAGGTCTCCTACAACCTCTTCCATTCCAATCCAAAGGTGGACAGAGGTATCGATGGATTTTATCACATGTTTACCAAATTCTGAAGGAAACAATGTCATCATGGTGGTTTTTGATAGACTTGCTAAATATGCACACTTATGTGCACTATCTCACCCCTTCAAATAAACCACGACCATCAATTCTTTTATGGAGACAATCCAAAAACTACATGGTAATCCAAATATTATAATAAGTGACAGAGATCCCATTTTCACTAGCAACTTTTGGACCAAATTATTTTCCTGTTTGGGTACTCAACTGGCTCATATCTCATCTTATCATCCTCAATATGATGGACAAACATAGATCGTAAACAAATGTTTGGAAGGGTATCTTCGTTGTTTTGCAGCTGATAAAAACACATAATCTGTCAAGTGGTTACCCTTGGAATACCATCCATCACATCTTCAGTAAGAGATTCCTCTATGGTTCAAGCAGTAGAAGACCACATGAAGCATCAACAACAAGTTCTTCAACTCTTAAATGACAATCTAAATCTAGCACAAAATTAAATAAAACAACAATCAGATCAACACCACAGTGAATAAAGCTTTAATGTGGGGGATTTAGTGTTTTTAATACTACAACCATACAGACATATGTCCCTGAAGAACACTAAGAAGGATAATAAATTATCACCTAAATACTACGGTCCCTACAAGGTGCTGCAAAAGATAGGTAGTGTTATAGCGGATTTCACCACTCCAGGTGAATCACACTTTGTATGGCCTTCCCCTGTCCCGCTGCAGACTCTTTAGACCCCATGGACCATATTTTATCCTTTGATGTTTCCTTGATCATCCCTAAAACTATATAAAAAATGATATACGCGGCTTTTTACCCGATAACCGCGTACATACGCGGGTTTGACTCCTATAACCGTGTACATCGGGATGTGTGCATAGTCCAAATCCTTTTGGAGTTTTCCTTGACATGGATCCGACTCATTCGACTCCTGCCCTTCCATATGCCTTGAGATTGCTCAGATTCGACCCTTCATTATCCCTTCTGAAGCTATATAAGGAACCCCTTGGTACATTGAAGGCATATAGAGAGATTGAAAGCAAAGAATTTATAGTCCATTGTTGCCGGAATTTATACTTGAGTCTGCATCCCTTTGTCCCTTTGGAGCACTTTTGTGTTCTTCCCAAGCTTGCCTTTTGCTAGTAAGCTTGTTATCGTGAGATGGAGGATTGAGGTGGTGGAGGCCCAAGTGGGGGATTCAGTTTCTCCGGTTCGCAGACGTGCCGTCAGAGGTTGTATCTATCTTGTAATCTCTTATTTATATTAATAAGAACTATCTTTTCCTGTCCAATGATGTGTATTTGATTGAATATTGTATCCATTGGAATATGTCAAATGCTTTTACATTATTGATTATATATGATAGAATAGAGCTAACACCATGATATATAGTATGCTTGTATTGTTTACTTATTGTTGAGGAAGAATTATAGCAATTCAAGCTGAAGATTGGAAAGCTCAACAGGGATCTACTTCAAACATCCGGAATAAGGTACGAGGTCTAATCCTTTAGTGTTAGCTATTTTATTTCTATTGCATATTGGGAAAGATTGATTTTTGGAGTCAAAGTTGTCTATTGTGGTACCCCAAGCCATAGGAATTTCTCTCCATAACAGAATTGGCGACTCCACTGGGGAGTTCCTAGTAGTTGTCCTTTGGGGTGATTTTCTCGGCATTCAATGTATTTGAATTGCTCTTTCTCTCTAGTTTCTATGTCGGGTCTGGGGGCATGTATGCCTGGTAGAGTCTGATTGGAGTGAAGTTTGTCTCAGCCTATCTGTTTGCCTTGTTTTATGCACCTTTTCTTCCTGTACACAGGTTTTTTATTTATAGTCGCGTATACACACGGTTTCCTCTGTGATTTCCGCGTATACACGCGGGTTTACTGCGAATAGTGGCGTATACCCTGGATTTTTTCCTTTTTGTGGAAGTTAATTGGTTGCTGGGTGAATGCTGTTAGTTGCTGAGTCTGTTTTGACCTCTGGTTCTAACTGGAAACATTTTTTTTAGCCTCAATGTTTTTTTAGGTAAGTTCTTGTCATGGCATTTTCGATTTTTTGTTTGAGATTAGTGCATTAGAGTTATTTTACCTTAGTGCTTTGCTTGGATGCTGTCTATGTGTGCTTGCAGAGTCTGGGGGTGGTAGAATCATTCTTTTGCTTTTTGCATCTCTTATATTTTCAAAAAATCCAAAAACATTTGCTTATCATAATGCATTGCATTATACTTGCACTAGATCTAGATTTGCTTTGGAGTACTAGTTAGGACTTCATATAGGAAAAATTTGCATTCATCATTTGAATAAGAATTGTGCATTTCACGTAGTAGCATACCCTGTTTACATGGACACAATGCATTTGCATTGATTGTTACGGTGTGCATTTTACTTCATGTTGCGTCATAACACCACTAGTTGCACGGCCATATCCTATTTTTGAGTAATAAAGCCAACTAAAATCAACGCTAATTAAAATGAATTACACTCTTTTGTTTTCTAGGGTGCACCAACAAGCTTAGGTTTTAGGATCTTGGAATAGTTCATTGTAAGTCAATTCTCCAAGATCACTAAACAACAACATCTAGGTGTCTGTCCAGGGAGTGTGTGAAATCCTTGGTATAACCATCGTTCTCAGGATCCTCCTCTCAAACGAGAGTTAAGCACGAGGTAGTGTGAGCGGTTATTGATTGGGATGACCCCTAGTCATAACTGAGTAGCACAGGAGATATTTCCAGGATTGTATTCATATTTGGGGGCTCTTTCGAGAGTTTCGGGCTTTTCTACCCTGCCCATACGGTCAATCCCGCCTGCGACTGTCTGCTTGAGCTTTGATTATATTGAGGTGACCTTAGTGACCTTACCTAGGATATCGAGGGGGTACTTGTAGAGGTTATTCTGCATGTGTCCCGGCCAGGTTGGGGTCGGACAGCACAGTCGCTTTACGCGTTGAAGCTGAGGGCCACAATAATTGGTTACGTACCTCCGCTTGTTGTGTATGGGAGTCTCAGGCCTCTCCTAGGCGAGACATACTTGCTTCATTCAGGAGCTCACTTATCCAGCCCTTGTTTGATTACATTTGGCTTTAGATTTTATTAGTGATTGCTCTGTGAATGCTAGTTGGCCTAGGGTTTACGTAAATAGAGAGTCTTTGCTTTTTGTTGAGTCATTGTGGATTTGAGTGCGGTTCTGCGCCGTTCTCGTCGGTTAGTAGGACTTCCACCATCCATTTCTCCTCCTCCCTTGGGACAGAGACCTAGATAGTCTAGGCGGACTATGTCACACACTGATTCACACACCATGGAGGATCATTCAGAGACTATTCTTGAGCCACCTCCTCTTCTTCGTGTTGACGATGGGGAATTTACTCCTACATACGATCCTTCACCTGACCTAGCTGAGTTCGGTCCTGTGATTTTCCAGATAGGATCTTTGCATGATAGACCTACTCACTCTATGGTTGATTCCCCGTTGACACATTACCGGTATGGAATGCCGGAAGATGCCGAGACTCACTTTGAACCTCCTAGCACTAGCTACAGTAGTTATGCTACGACTGGTTTTCCTATGCACGATTTGACATTTCATGTCGAATTCGACTTTGAGCCTAGCACTATGCCTGGGGGAAATCCCATTCCTTACCTTGCGGAGAGGTTTGGGAGTACTAGTCACATTGCACCTTCCATCCTAGTGGTGGAAACTCCATCGCATCCCCCTCCTAGGTCTAGGGTTAGTGATTCGATTAGGATACCAGGTCCGAGACGGGTGACGATAGGCGGTAGTACATATCTTATTACTCAAATTCCTTCGTCCTCGGTTCCGATTTTTTCAAATGTACATCCTCCACCTTATCCACGTGGTCCTTCTAGCCAATATATGGCTACGAGTCAGGTCCATACTGCGGTTACTAGGTCGATTGTATCTCAAGTTCATATACCACCCACTGCTTCGGGAGGCTATATTCCCGCTCATAGTGGTCAGCTTGTTACGTCGGGGGCATATGTACCTACTTCTGGTATGTATGTTCCCCCTTTCGGAGCTTATCTTCCTACCTACGGAGTGTCCCATGGGACATCGCATGCGATGACCTATGGACCTTAT